>OZ005736.1:158162828-158367054 GCA_963930755.1 Eudasyphora cyanicolor | reverse complement strand
TGTAATGTGTGTAAAAATACTTTATAATTTAAATCGTATTACCGTGGATAAAAATAAATTGCTTGAAGAATAGACAACAAACGATGACTTGAAATTTTCAGTAATTGTAAGTGAGTCCTAAGTTGCAAACAAATTGGTAATACGTCATTTTTAATTGGAAGGAATAATTCGAAACCAAGGAAAAATAAAAACTTCAGTTCGTAAAAGCCAGCAAAGTTTTGAGAATATTTTTAAATACAATATATTTTGAGAAATTTCTAAAAAAATAAATTTTTGTATTTAAACACATATTTTATTTGAGAAAATTAGTTTGCAAATATATTTTATTGTAATATATTAATATATGCGTTCCAAGTAAATTTTATTGATTGCTTAGAAATATATAATATTTAAAAATTTGTGTTCCAAATATATTTTCTTTCGATTCAAACATATCAAAAAAGGCAATTTTGCCACGTGTAGCTTCCAAGAAGTATATGCCTTGTAAAAAAACTTTTAGCTGTTTTGGGAAAAAAATCAGAACTTTGTTTACAATAAAGATATATTATTCATAATATTAAGGATGCGTAATTTCATAAAATAATAATTTTCTTCCTAATATTATTACAATGTCGTAGAAAAGTTTCACCAAAATAATTGAAATATTTTTACTTTATATTCAAACATTATTTTATAGCATTTTATCTGCTAGATAACACTATTAAACAATATTTTTGTCGAAGAGCTGTGCACAACTTTTCCTGATTTGCTGTGGAGTAACAAACACGAAAAATATTAAAAAAAAATTATGGAAGTATTTTTTTTAAAGTTTCCATATTCTTGGAAGTTGCCTTTAGTATTTGGACCATTTTGTCGATAAAGGTGAGATACGCCATAAAATAAATGAAACTATGAAATCTGAAAATGTTTATAACGGCACTTCCACGTGGAAACAGAAGTTTAGTAACTGTCGTTAAAACAATTAGAAAAAAATATTTTGTTTTCAAAAATTCGATTTTTTCAAAAAAAATCGTTTTTGCTGGTATGAAAAAACATAAAAAAAAGAAAGAAATGGCAAACAAATTGTTGTTCCAATTTTAGAATGCTACCATCCTAACGAAGAAAACAATGCCGGGCAAAATCGCCTTTTTTGATATGTTTGAATCAAAAGAAAATATATTTAGAACACAAATTTTTAAATATTATATATTTTTAAGCAAATACATTTTATTTGAAAATTAATAAAATTTATTTGGAACGCATATATTAATATATTACAACAAAATATATTTGCAAGCTAATTTTCTCAAAAAAAATATTTGTTTAAATTCAAATAAAATTATTTTTTTAGAATTTCTTCAAATATATTTTATTTAAAAATATTTTCAAAACTTTACTGATTTCTTTGAACTTAAGTTTTAAATTTTTCTTGGTTTCGAACTATTCCTTATGTTGCAAAGAACACTTTAAATATCGGAATATTTCAAGATATATTTTGCTATCTATAATCAAGTAATTTATTAGTTATCCAGGTTATACAAGATTATACGATTTCAATTATAAAGTATTTTTACAAACATTAAAAATTCTTGAAAAATAGACTATGAATTGCTGACAAACTTAGCACAATTAAGGTATCGATATATTTTCTAACAAATATTAGGATGGAAACAAAAATTTATTTAGAACAACATCTTCCCAAATACATAATTTTTGCCTGTACCAAATCTATATATATAAAGAAGAATGTGTGTTTTTTTGTTTGTTTGTTTGTTTGTTTGTTGGTTTGTTTGTACCGTATAGACGTCTAAAAGGCTGAACCGATCTTCTTGAAATTTTCACAGAATGTACATGTGTGGGGCGTGGTGAAAATAGGGTACTTGAATTTTCGATATATCAAGTGGGCGTGGCCCCGCCCACATAAGACAAATTTTAAAATTGAGATATCTTGCACAATTTGTTAGCGAGAGTGCTGCAATTTTGTACATATGTATCTGGTGGCAGTTTACGTGATTGGTCCAAAAATGGGCGGGATCGGACCAATGTGCGTGGCTCCGCCCCTTTAAGCCAAATTTTGAAATCGAGATATCTTGCACAATTTGTTAGAGAGAGAACTGTAATTTTGTTTATATATATCTGTTGGCGACCTACGTGATTGGTCCAAAAATAGGCGGGGTTGGACTAATGGGCGTGGCCCCGCCCCTTTAAGCCATATTTTGAAATCGAGATATCTTGCACAATTTGTAAGCGAGAGAACTGGAATTTTGTATATATATATCTGGAGGCAAGCTACGTGATTGGTTCAAAAATTGGCGGGCCCACATAAGACAAATTTTAAAATTGAGATATCTTGCACAATTTGTTAGCGAGAGTGCTGCAATTTTGTACATATGTATCTGGTGGCAGTTTACGTGATTGGTCCAAAAATGGGCGGGATCGGACCAATGGGCGTGTCTCCGCCCCTTTAAGCCAAATTTTGAAATCGAGATATCTTGCACAATTTGTTAGAGAGAGAACTGTAATTTTGTTTATATATATCTGTTGGCGACCTACGTGATTGGTCCAAAAATAGGCGGGGTTGGACTAATGGGCGTGGCCCCGCCCCTTTAAGCCATATTTTGAAATCGAGATATCTTGCACAATTTGTAAGCGAGAGAACTGGAATTTTGTATATATATATCTGGAGGCAAGCTACGTGATTGGTTCAAAAATTGGCGGGGTCAGACTAATGGGCGTGGCCCCGCCCCTTTAAGCTAAATTTTGAAATCGAGATATCTTGCACAATTTGTTAGCAAGAGAGCTGTAATTTTGTGTGTATAAATCTGCTGGCGACCGACGTGATTAATCCAAAAATGGGCGGGATCGGACCAATGGGCGTGGCCCCGCCCATATAAGCCAAATTTTGAATTTGAGATATCATGCACAATTTGTTAGTGAGAGAACTAGAAATTTGTATATATATATCTGGAGGCAGTCTACGTGATTGGTCCAAAAATGGACGGGGTCGGACTAATGGGCGTGGCCCCGCCCCTTTAAGCCACATTTTGAAATCGAGATATCTGGCACAATTTGTTAGCGAGAGAGCTGTAATTTTTGCATATGTATTAGGTGGTAGTCTACATGATTGGTGCAAAAATGGGCGGGATTGGACCAATCGGCGTGGCCCCGCCAATATAAACAAAATTTTGAAATTGACATAACTCGCACAAATTATCAGCGAGATTACTCTAATTTTGTGCACATATATAAGGTGGCAGTCTACGTGCTTGGTCCAAAAATGGGCGGGGTCGGACAAATGGGAGTGGCCCCGCCCATATAAGCCAATTAAATTTTGTGTTTCATATATATTGAGCAATTTGTTAGAGAGATCAATGTAATTATGTGCATATATATTTGGTGTCAGTCTACGTAATTAGTCCAAAAATTAACGGGATCGGAAATCTGAAGTCTGGGGCAACGAAGTGGACCGGGTCCAGCTATCATCTATATATATAAAGAAGAATGTGTGTTTGTTTGTTTGTACCGTATAGAAATCTAAACGGCTGAACCGATCTTCTTGAAATTTTCACAGAATGTACATGTGTGGGGCGTGGTGAAAATAGGGTACTTGAATTTTCGATATATCAAGTGGGCGTAGCCCCGCCCACATAAGACCAATTTAAAAATTGAGATATTTTGCACAATTTGTTAGCGAGAGTGCTGTAATTTTGTACATATGTATCTGGTGGCAGTCTACGTGATTGGTCCAAAAATGGGCGGGATCGGATCAATGGGCGTGGCCCCGCCCATATAAGCCAAATTTTGAATTTGAGATATCTTGCACAATTTGTTAGCGAGAGAGCTGTAATTTTGTCTATATATATATCTGTTGGCGACCTACGTGATTGGTCCAAAAATAGGCGGGGTCGAACTAATGGGCGTGGCCCCGCCCCTTTAAGCCAAATTTTGAAATCGAGATATCTTGCACAATTTGTTAGCGAGAGTGCTGTCTACTTAATTGGTCCAAAAATGGGCGGGATCGGAACAATGAGCGTGGCCCCGCCCATATAAGCCAAATTTTGAATTTGAGATATCTTGCACAATTTTTTAGCGAGAGAACTGTAATTTTGTTTATATATATCTGTTGGCGAGCTACGAGATTGGTCCAAAAATAGGCGATGTCAGACAAATGGGCGTTGCCCCGCCCCTTTAAGCCAAATTTTGAAATCGAGATATCTTGCACAATTTGTTAGCGAGAGAGCTGTAATTTTGTGCATATGTATCTGGTGGCAGTCTTCGTTATTGGTCCAAAAATGGGCGGGATTGGACCAATGGTCGTGGCCCCGCCCTTATAAACCAAATTTTTAAATTTACATATATTGCACAATTTGTTAGCGAGGGTGCTTTAATGTTGTGTATATTTATTAGGTGGTAGTCTACTTAATTGGTCCAAAAATGGGCGGGATCGGACCAATGAGCGTGGCCCCGCCCATATAAGCCAAATTTTGAAATTGAGATATCTTACACAATTTTTTAGCGAGAGTGCTGTAATTTTGTACCATGTATCCGGTGGTAGTCTTCATGATTTGTCCAAATATAGGCGGGATATTCGTCCAATCCCGCCTATATTTGGACAAATCATGAAAACTACCGCCCATTTAAACAAAGATTTTAAATTAACATATCTTGCACAATTTGTTAGCGAGAGTGCTGTAATTTTTGCATATGGTGGTAGTCTACTTGATTGGTGCCAAAATGGGCAGGATTGGACCAATCGGCGTGGCCCCGCCAATACAAACCCAATTTTGAAATTGACATAACTCGCACAAATTATTAGCGAGATTACTCTAATGTTGTACATATATATTACGTGGCAGCCTACGTGCTTGGTCCAAAAATGGGCGGTTTAAAAAAAATAAGCCAATTAAATTTTGTGTTTGATATATCTTGAGCAATTTGTTAGAGAGATCAATGTAATTATGTGCATATTTGGTGTCAGTCTACGTAATTAGTCCAAAAATTAACGGGATCGAAATCTGAAGTCTGGGGCAACGAAGTGGACCGGGTTCAGCTATATTATATATTTTAGAGCGTACGCTAAACATATATATTTTTCAAGCCGAATATGTTTGGGACAATATACTACAGAAGAGATTTTTTGTCAGCGTGTATGGATAAATGTGGAAATTATTGCACTTTTGGTAGAAATAAGAGAATTTCAACATAAACCAGTTTTTATACCCCCACTACTGTGAGCAAGGATATATATCAGATGCGTGGGCCAAAAGTGTAACACATCGACGGAGTGACCTAAGATATCCCAAGAATATTTGGCGGAAATCCGTTTTGGGTCATTTTAGCAATGTCCGTCAGTTTGTCTGTCTGGTTGGTGCGCACGATAACTTTCGACAGGAGTAATCAAATTTGCATGTGGCAACTTCGCCCATTTTTCTCGAGTTGATAGCGACTAATAAACTAATACTATGTATGTAATTTCAGATGATTCGAATAAGTATAATAGCAGTTATTAAAGAATCAATATTTCACAACATTTTAACAATTTGTGGGGGAGGTACCAGAAGGAGTGGACCAATATGGCCCATCTTCGAACTTAGCCGGAGATAGAGCAAAATATTACCGCATTAAGTCAATCGGTTACTCCTTTCGAGAGTTATCGTGCGCACCATCCAGCGGACAGACGGACGGACGGACATTGCTCAAACGACTTAAAATGACCCAAAACGGATTTGCGCCGAACATACTTAGGGCTTAGGTCACTCCTTCGATGTGTTACACTTTTGGCTCGTAGCAAATGATATATACGCTCCTCTCTACGGTGAGGGGATACAAATCGTCTAATACTGCGTTTACACTGGAATGCTATCTTGATTCCATTTAAAGGATTTTCTGTCATGGTTGACCGCAAGTCGTTTTAAGCCGACGCAATGTTGAAAACGAGCGTTCGTTTGTCGCTGTACACGCCGAAAAAAATCGCTTCTGTAGTCCCAAACAGAACATGTTGAAATATACAAATGTTTAGGGTACTCTCTAAATATATATTATTTGACACACATAAACATTATATGTTTGGGAGGATATTGTTCTAAACAAAACTATGTCTATCCTAAGTATTTTGGCAGTGTACCTATCAAGTTTTCTGTTTTTCAGAAGTTCGAAGTGCATTTTTTATACCCTACACCACACTGTGGTACAGGGTATTATAAGTTTGTTTCACGGCAGATGTTTGTAACACCTGAAAATAACACAGCTAGACCCACCTTAAAGTATACCGATCGACTCAGAATCACTAACTGAGTCGATTTAACCATGTCAGTCCGTCCGTCCGTCCATCCGTCTGTCCATGTAAAGTTGTTCGTCGACTACAGGTCGCAATTTCACTTCGATCGTTCTGAAATTTTGCAGTTTAGAGTATTTCGCAGCTGTTGAGATCGCTATTGAATTTGGTTGAAATCGGTTCAGATTTTGATATAGCTCCCATATATATCTTTCGTCCGATTTGGCCCTTTAGTCCTATAGAAGCTGTATTTTAAATCCAATCGTGTTGAAATTTGGAATGGTAGAGTTTCTTGATGCATGAACCAACACTACCGAATTTGAAGAAAATCGGTTAAGATTTAGCTATAGCTCCCATATATATGTTTCGTCCGATTTGGCCCTTTAGTCCTATAGAAGCTGTATTTTACATCCAATCGTTTTGAAATTGAGAATGGTAGAGTTTCTTGATCCATGAACCAACACTACCGAATTTGGAGAAAATCGGTTAAGATTTAGCTATAGCTCCCATATATATGTTTCGTCCGATTTTGGTCTTTAGTTCTGTAGAAGCTGTATTTTACATCCAATCATTTTGAAATTTAGAATGGTAGAGTTTCTTGATCCATGAACCAACTTTGCCGAATTTGCAGAAAATCGGTTACGATTTAGCCATAGCTCCCATATATATGTTTCGTCCGATTTGGCCCTTCAGTTCTATAGAAGCTATATTTTACATCCAATCGTTTTGAAATTTAGAATGGTAGAGTTTCTTGATCCATGAACCAACATTGCCGAATTTGAAGAAAATCGGTTAAGATTTAGCTATAGCTCCCATATATATGTTTCGTCCGATTTTGCTCTTTAGTCCTGTAGAAGCTGTATTTTACATCCAATCATTTTGAAATTTAGAATGGTACAGTTTCTTGATCCACGAACCAACACTCCGCATTTGAAGAAAATCGGTTAAGATTTAGCTATAGCTCCCATATATATGTTTCGTCCGATTTGGCCCTTTAGTTCTATAGAAGCTGTATTTTACATCTAATCGTTTTGAAATTTAGAATGGTAGAGTTTCTTGATCCATGAACCAACATTGCCGAATTTGAAGGAAATCGGTAAAGATTTAGCTATAGCTCCCATATATATGTTTCGTCCGATTTGGCCCTTTAGTTCTATAGAAGCTGTATTTTACATCCAATCGTTTTTAAATTTAGAATGGTAGAGTTTCTTGATCCATGAACCAACATTGCCGAATTTGAAGGAAATCGGTAAAGACTTAGCTATAGCTCCCATATATATGTTTCATCCGATTTGGCTCTTTAGATCCAATCGTTTTTATACCCTACACCACACTGTGGTACAGGGTATTATTTAAGTATAAAATGTCCCAAAAGTAAATTTATGTAAACAATTTATACATGAATTTCAAAATTTATATATCAGAGTTATTCAATATTACGAGAGTGGTGTAGGGTATTATATAGTCGGCCCCGCCCGACTTTAGCCTTTCCTTACTGGTTCTTTTTTAAATTCCAGCTTTCATGGAAAGTAAATTTAGTATTTAGACCATAATTTTAGTATAAGCCTGATTTTAGACGTGTTATGCCTTAAATTAAAAGGAATTATGAGGGCTACATATGCTGAAAATATCGCTTTCACGTAGAATCTTTGATTTAGTAACAGTCGTCAAAAATATGAGAAAAAAAATTATTTTTTTTTAAAAACACTTTTTCGTGGAAAAAAAGAAAATAGAAAAAAATAGTTTATCTCATTTTTAAAAAGCCAGCATGCTAACAAAGAAAACACTGTATATTTGAAAAAATCTATGAGTTATGATCTAAAAGTTATGAGCCATTTTGTAAATGTTAGGGAAATTAAAAAAAAAAACATGTTTCATATTTTTTCGTTTTTAAATGAAGTTTTTGCTTATATTAGATTCACCATATGTGAGAGAGACATATAAGAGACATTGCACTTGCATTTTATTTTATGAGGATTGATGTCAGATATTATACAATTATATAGAGGACGATGTTGTATGGCCGTTCGTAACCCACCAAAAACATTATATGCAATGTGAGAGCAATATTGGATAAGATCCGCTTAGGTAGAGGGCCATTCAACAATATTTGTGGTTTTTTACTTATGAGGTTTCCATTCAGTTACGCCTTTTAGGAGCATGGACATCCCAGTCGTATATACAGGTAGTAAAATTATATGTACGCATTGCAAAGTAGTACGCGACAGTCTTAAAAATATTGGGTTTCCTACGTTCGAAGCAAACTATATGTCAGCTACTGGTACTGCAACTTATGAACCTTAAACCCGGAATTTATGAATAAAATTTCTTATTAATAAATTAGTGTAATTCAGCGCCTTAAAGAGATAAGTCGATTTTCTGAAAAATATTACAAAATTATATTTCGAAGTACTTATGAGTAAAAGGCAAAGAACTATTAAATGGGTAAATGATCCCGACAATTTCTGCTACATCTGCGGAAAATATGTAATTGAAATAATCGACGTGCGTTTAGTAAAATAATAGAAGAAATATTTGTGTAATATTTTGGTATACGAGTTGAAAATATGAACGAGCCGTGGACACCTAGTATTTTGTGTAATTCGTGCCATGTAAATCTTACTCTATGGACTAGTAGAAGCATGCGGTAAGTACTTTAGATTTAATGTATTACAATGTTTTGTGGAATAAAACGTTTTAATTTTAGACACCACGTGCAAATTGGAATGCCAATGATTTGGCGTCAACCATTCATTCACGATACGGACTGCTATTTTTGTCTAAGTAAACAGATTGGAATAGGAAGGAGAATTCGCTGGAATTACGCTGAAGTAAAATCTGTCACTTTTCCAGTTGCACATTCGGTAAAATTAACAATTTCCAAATGTCCAAGTAATTACGGAAACATCATCAAGTTCAACTGAGTACTCAACTCTGAGCGATTCAAGTTTGAGTCAGAAGTCATCGCTTTTAACTCAGTTTTAACTCAATGATCTAGTGAGAACTGACAAAAGATAAGGAACTGACAAAAGATAAGGCAGAACTACTTGCATCTCGGATGAAACAGTACAATATTTTGGCCCCAGATGTTAATATATCATATTATAGAGTCGTTGATATACCTTACAAAAATTGTATACAACTGTGGATAGCATATGCTTTTGCAAGGACATTCCCGGATTGTTCGAGGAACTTAATCAAACATACAATTCAAAGGAAGAAAGTTTGAAAGCAGTACTTTTACATAATGGAAATCCGAAAAATCCCATTGATCATGCTGTCATCACTAAGGAATCATACGAAACAATGGCTAAATGGAACTGGACAATTTGTTGCGATTTAAAAGTATTTGGGATGTTATGTGGAATGCTAGGCGGGTATACAAACTATTGCTGTTTTTATGCCTCTGTGATAGCCGTAATCGCGAGGATCATTACAGAAAAAAGAAATGGCCAACAAGAAAACCATTACATTGGGTGAAAACAACATAAAATACACACCTCTCGTCCAAAAAGAAAATATTAATTTGCCACCAGTGCATATTAAGCTGGGGCTCTTTAAAAATTTTGTAAAAGCCTTAAGGAAAGATGGCAATTCACTCACATATTTAAAAAGTTTATTTAAAAGTCTTTCATTTCAAAAAATCGATACGACGTAAGCGACGAACATGGGGAAAGGTTTCACCAAGAAATGAAGTCCATCGAGAGGCGTTACCTAGGGCACTGGGATGAAAGAATGATGGGAGATTATATTTGGTTCCTCATTAGAGAAACCGATTCCGAAATCTACAAACGTCAACAAAGAACTCACAATTACTTCTAATGAAACTTGTACATGTAAATAAACTCAAATGTACATAATATAAATAAAAGTAACAAATAAAATCGCTATTTAAACTTGAAATTTACATTTATCCATAGATTTTTTCAAATAGGCATTATTTTCTTCGATAGAATGCAAACATTTAGAAAATGAAATAAAATATTTTTTATTGTTTTTTTATATTTTTTTCGATTTTTTATGTTTTTTTTTCTATTAAATCTACTTTTTCGAATTTGTTTAATGACTGTTACTAAACAACCGTTTGTAAGTGAAAGAGGTATATCCAACATTGGTAGCCCACATTAATAGCTTCATAACGTATAAGTCGACCTTATCGGGCATATACTCCAAAAATTATAGCGCAAATACTAAGGGTACCTTCGACGATAATAGCATTTTTAATAAAAAATTTAAAAAAAAAATTATCCATAAAATAATTTTTGGTTTTGATTTTATATAACAGTATCCCACAATCTATACAAAAAAATAATTTTTAGGTCTAGGACACGAAAAAATTTTTTTTTTGTGGCATAGTGATATCAATGCGAGTAAAATTTATTTGGAACGCATATATTAATATTTTACAACAAAATATATTTGCCAACTAATTTTCTCAAATAAAATATGTGTTTATATACAAATACATTTATACTTTAGTATTTTATCCAAATATATATTGTTTAAAAAAGATTTTCAAATCTCTGCCTTTTTCGAATTTCATTTTTAATTTTCTATTGATTTCGAGTTATACCTTACAATTTTAAATAACTTAAGTAGCAATAACTCTTGTTGTAAAGTATTGCAATTTTTAATTTCTATATATTCCACGTCATCATTTGTTTAAGATTATACCATTTCAATTATAAATATAATTTTATGAACATTTAAAATTTCTGAAAAATTAATTGAATTACTGAAAATCATAAAAAGTGTATTAATAATAAGGTATTAATATATTTTCTGAATACATAAATGCAAATAAATATCTGTTTCGTAAATAATAGTCCCAAATAACAAATATTAGCACGGAAGCAAAGTTTTGTTTAGAACAACATCTTCCCAAATATATAACATTTGAGTGTGCCAATTTGTATATTTCAAGCGGAATATGTTTGGGACAATATATTACAGAAGTGTTTTTTTCAGCGTGCAGGTTTCTTGATTTGAATATCAAGTACAATTTTCACGTATGTCCATCAATTCCTTTTTCATATTTTTAGCCATTTTCAGAACTCGACTTAGTGATAATGCCAAACAGTGAACTGAATGAACTACATGGACCGAAACTTGAAAATCCAACGTATTGTAACAAAGTTGAAGCTGTGAGCTGCACAATGTGAATAAATTGCCCCTAAAATTGCCGTCATTTTTAATGGATTTTTTAAATCGATTCTGCCTGTATCACAACTTACTCTTGGTGATAAGCCTTGTCTACACTGAAAAAAAGTGTACTGAAAATCATTTAAATTTTCTTAACTTTTAAGATATATTCTTTGATTTGGCTCCAAAGACAAAGACTATTAAAATTAGTACATCTTGTACTACAATTAAAGTCATAAATCATCTTTAAATCAGGACATCATACGTCTTTGAAAAAATAACGCCTTATACTTTGATTAAAGACTTCACATTTTGAAATCTATTACGCCTTGTACTTCGATGAAAGACTTCACATTTTTAAATCTATTACGCCTTGTTCTTACATTAAATACATAAAATTACTTTGGACTAAGTACATTCTGTAATTAAACCAATCACATGATGTACTTTCAACAAGTGTAAAAAATGTTTCATAAAATATTTTTTGTTGATTTAATTATTTGTCTAAACGTTCCTGGTAATTTTTGTTATTAGCTTTTTTATTAAATGATTATTTTTTTAACATTTGATTTCGATAAACAGATCATTCAGTAGCATACACGTACATACCTGACGATACCCGTGGCCATTGTGTTTAGTCTAGTTTTATTAGAGAGAATTCTTATTCTAATGGATAAATAAATATTTGGCAACATTTTTCCTAAAACAAATCGTTCTCTTTGAATGAGCTGCGGTGGCAAATACATTACTTGACGCGGTTATTTTTGAGTTGAAATGCCAGAAGTGAGGAATACTTCTTATTAATTTGGGAGAAGCTAGGCCTCTTAGAGCTGGTGTTATAAATCTGAACCTTGCTGAATGATTGGTGTTTAGCTGTCGAGTAATTGTATTTGCCATACCTTTTTGTAAAAAAGTTTGAATTCTATAAAATTATAGAGACTTCTTATGCTGGTGAATATCCTAGTTACAAATCATAACGATTCTAAGGCCAAAATAAAACATACGAAAATACAATATGTGATGTTTTATTCATAAGAGTTACAAGTTACACTTTTCCTCGGGACCTGTTGCAAAGATATTTAAAAATATATATTAACACCAAATTTAAATTCGAAATTTAACATAGTTTTCCACATTTTTAAATAGATACACTGAAAAAAAAATAGTAATAAAACTAATGATGACACATTCTTATATTAAGTATGCTACCTCGGCATCAATTCAATGAAAATTTTCATTAAAATAATGAAAATTTACACGTTTTTTACGAAATTTTCCTTAATATAAAGTTTTTTGAATTTGAATTAATGTCTATCTAATCATTAGTTTTGTGTACGCGCTTCTTTAAATGTACGCATTTAAATTAAAGAAAAAAATCATTATTTTTGTGACAATCCGCATTATTTTAAGTAATATTTCAATACTTTTAAGGATTTTCTACATTAACACTACGACGTAGACATGTCATAGTTTTAATGACGAATCGGGCTTAATTAACAGTATGAGATATTTGAGTAATAAATTTAAGGCTATGCTCCCCTTAAAGGGAAGGCTGTCTTGGTAATAAATTTTATGACTATTGTCATTATTTTAAAGAATACATACGAGAGAATTGTACAATCTCTCCCTCCCTCTTTCGCTCGGAGAATCAGTTTTGTTTGGTAATGTGTGAATCAATAATTGTTATGGAATGCTAAAAGAGAAAATAGAGAACAGTTCTGTTGTTCGTTTTCTTTTAAATCGTCAGTTATTTACAAGCGATGGAAGGAAACGGTTGTCTGCTTTCGGGACGCGGATTGTGAAAAAATTTGATTGCTGTGAATATGTAAGTATACGTGCATACATACGTGCATATTGCACCGAAAATAATTTTAATATGGGCTGTTAACAGTTATTTTTGCTAAAGCATAGCAACAACAATAAATGAAACCGTCGCGTACATGTGTGTATGTATGTGGTTATGCCGTCGGCGTCACCATCGATCTCTGTGATAAGGGAATGCGTGTGTCATAGTTATTTTTGCTGTATGTTATTTATGGCGATGTACATGCGTTTTTGAAGGAGATCTTGTTTGTAAGTCTTGTGAAGAGATTTGTTCCAAATGGATGACAAAAATGTGAGTAATACATTTTGTAATACTGAAAGAGACAATGGGAAAATGTTTAGGTACGTGAAAAATAATATTATTATCATGAAATAAACATCTTATTGGCAATTACAAAATTAACAAAATACATTTTAATTTAAAGTATTTATTTATTAAAAATACCAGTGCATAATGCAGAAATGTAAAATTATTTGTGGCAATATAGAAATTTATTATTAATAATATGTTATACATATAACTATCTTTTTAATTTTTTTCGTAAAACAATTTTAGAATGGGTCTTTTGTGAGAAGAGTGGCAAATTTTACAAAATATTTCAACGTAAGTATTATATATGAACGGTTGAAATATTTCTCTTAGTTTTCAGCGTTTTCCAATTGTGATATGATAAAATGTATTTGCTTTATTTTGTTTATAGATAATTTTATTTGATTTATTTTCAGAAAAACTTAAATTATTTTAATTTTAGACCACGCAATATTTGAAGATAAATGTGATGGATATATGAAAAATGCAGTGCTGAATGCCATTTATAACTTGAAAAAAATAAGTGAGCATACACCTACATGGGAATGTTTGAATTGAAAGGAAATAGATTTGGAAACAATATTTGTAAGTATTATGTATTTCTGAACAAATATATTTTATTTGAAAATCAAGAAATTTAATTTGGAACGCATATATTAATGTATTAGAACAAAATATATTTGCGAACTGACGTTCACATATAAAATACGTGTTTTCACACAAACAAAGTTATTGTTAAAAAGTTTTCCAAATATAATTTATTTAAAAAGATTTTTTCCTTATTTGAATTTTAGTTTAAATTTTTCCTTGATTTCGTGTTCATAATTGTTTCATAAGTACTTCATAATTAAACCTGCTGTTAGATTAGGCCCATTTGGTCCAATTTTTGTATCGTTTCCTTTATAAACGGTAATATATGTATGTATATATATTGCCTTATAATTTGGTCCAAGGGATATTTATACCCTACACCACACTGTGGTACAGGGTATTATAACATTGTGCATTTGTTTGTAACACCCAAAAGGAGAAGAAATAGACCCATCGTTTATTATACCAATCGACTTAGAATCACTTTCTGTGTCGATTTAGCTATGTCCGTCTGTCTGTCTGTTTGTCCGTCTGTGCATGTATTCTTGTAATCAAAGTACAGGTCGCAATTATGGTCCGATCTCGACGAAACTTTACACATATCTTTTTTGGCCCAAGGACGATCCCTATTGAATTTGGTTAAAATCGGTTCAGATTTAGATATAGCCCCCATATATATGTTAGCTCCGATTTGACATGTAAGCGCTGTAAAAACTTTATTTTATATCCGATCAGTATGAAATTCGGCAGGAAAAGGTTTCATATTACATGAATGAACTCTGTTAAATTTGGAAGAAATCGGTTCAGATTTAGATATAGCCCCCATATATACATTACCCCCGATTTGACATATACGCGCTGTAAAAATGTTATTTTGTAGCCGATCAGTGCGAAATTCGGCAAAGAGAGGTTTCTTATTACATGAAGGAATACTGCTAAATTCGGAGAAAATCGGTTCAGATTCAGATATAGCCCCCATATATATGTTACCCCCGATTTGACATGTAAGCGCTGTAAAAACTGTATTTTATATCCGATCAGTGCAAAATTTGGCAGAAAGAGGTTTCTTATTACATGAAGGAATACTGCTAAATTCGGAGAAAATCAGTTCAGATTTAGATATAGCCCCCATATATACGTTACCCCCGATTTGACATGTAGGCGCTGTAGAGACTGTATTTTATATGCGATCAGTACGAAATTCGACAGAAGGAGGTATTTTTACATGAATGAGTATTCAGGGAAGATCGGTTCAGATTTATATTGATTGGTGTAGGGTATTATATTCTCGGCCCCGCCCGACTTTCTGCCTTTCCTTACTGGTTTTGTTTTACTAAAATCAAAATAATAAGCGTTTTTGCTCAAAAATAATTGTAAATAAGCTGCTTTCTTTTCACGAAGTATTGAATAAAAATAAATATAAAATATTGTCTTCCATATTCATTTTATATGAAAAATGTAATGTTGACCAAATGGACTCTTAATCTAGGATTCGTACAGATTTGCTAATCTAACACCAGGGTTAAGAATGTCATAAGCAGCATTAGCTTTTGTTTTACAGAAGTAATTTTTAATAAGTTTTTGTAGTTTTGTTTGCTAACAAAACTTAAGATTTTAAAATCTAAGTCACGATTGATTTTTTTGAGAAAATTATTTTTGATAACTCAATTTATATGAAAAATGTCACTTTCGCCACTTTCAAAACAATCAGTTTCTATTATTAATAATATCTGACATAAATATTTTTTTTTAACTTTTAGTACAGCAAATTTTTTATGGATCTATTATGAGAAATTGTGCCGTAGAAGAATGACTAAATATTTCAGTGTAAGTAAGTATATTCCAAAGATTTTAATATATCTCTTTTCTTTCAACATTTTGTGGCAGTTATATGATAACATTTATTTTAATACTTTATCGTATATAAATCATTCTGTTTGATTTCTATTCAAATTATTTTTATTTTAGTTCGCGCAATTGAACTTTATTTGGATATATAAACAAGTAAGAAAGTTTCAGTCGGGTAAACCGACTAAGGTATACCCTCACTTTGTGAGTAATGTAATATTGAATATTACTCGAATTATTCTGTCAATTTGTGTGGGAGGTACCAGAAGGGGTTTATCAAATACAACTTTTTTTTGCTGATACTTTAAATTCATTGCACTGTGCCGACTTATAAGCATTTATGTGCACTGGTATAAACGTTATGAGACATTAAATTGTGGTATGATTTGGGCATTTTGTGTGGGAGGTACAAAGAGGGGCGTGGCAATAACGCCCATTTTTCACAGGGCTATAGACACTATAAAAACATTACACTGTACAAAATTTCAAGTATTTTTATACACTGGTTTTAATGTTATAAGCTGTTAACTTTTGGTGCAAAAAGGTACCTTTGTGTGGGAGGTACCAAAAGGGGCGTGGCAACAACACCCATTTTTCCCTGGACTGTAGGCAATATAAAAGCATAATACTGTACAAAATTTCAAGTATTTTTATACACTGTTATTAATGTTATAAGCTGTTAACTTTTGGTGCAAAATGGTGCATTTGTGTGGGAGGTACCAAAAGGGACGTGGCGACTTCGCCCATTTTTCTCGAGTTGATAACGACTAATAAGCTAATACTATGTGTGGAATTTCAAAAGATTCGAATAAGTAGTATAGCAGTTATTAAAGAATCAATATTTCACAACATTTTAACCCTTTGTGGGGGAGGTACTAGAAGGAGTGGACCAATATGGCCCATCTTCGAACTTAGCCGGAGATAGAAAAAAATATTACCACATACCAAATTTGAGGTCAATCGGTTACTCCTTTCGAGCGTTATCGTGCGCACCAGCCAGCAGACACACAGACAGACAGACAGACAGACGGACGGACATTGCTCATTCGACTTAAAATGACCCAAAACGGATTTCCTCCGAACATACTTGGGGTCTTAGGTCACTCCTTCGACGTGTTACACTTTTTTCCGTAGCAAATGATATATACCCTCGTCACACTAAAGTGAGGGTATAAAAATGCAGTGGGGAATTAAAGATTTACAAATTGCAGGAAATGAGTGGGCATCCAAACTATATGATATAATAATATAATATTTGTTTTATATAATTTCTATTTAAATTCCAGCCAAATTCTAGGTTAAAAATCATTATGGTCGGTTCCGATAAAATTGTTCATGGACAACAAATAGAGAAACGAATCCCGCTATAGAATCGATACTTAACAATACAGTATTCGAATAAAAGTCAAACTTCATAGTCTGTTGGCGATTTGTCTATATACAATTACATATTGCTTTAAATTATAAAATGTTCAAGGTTATCCGTAATATGTATTATATTTTTTTCTGTATTTTCCAATATAAAATATAACAAATAAAATATTTATTTAGAAAGATAAAGTGTTGTGTTATTGAATTTTCTATGAATAGTAAATGATTTCAAAGAAAATGATTCATTTAAAAGAGTAACATTATAATCAATATAATGTAACGAATTTTCCATACATATTTAAAAAAACTGCGCCATACTTAAATTTACGCAAAAATGTGCTTATTTTAATTTAAGACCAAACTTAATTAGTTTTATTACCCAAAATTCTTAATTCTATGGAATGCATCCTCAAAACAAGTACTATTCACGTCTTTAAATTAACTATAAAACCTTCTTATTTTTATAGCGATTGTCTTTGGCTCGAAATCATTGCCGAAATCTTAAACTTTACGAAAAATTCATTGATTTTCAGTACGCTTTTTTTTAGTGTACAGGAGTTTGAATGATTCAAAATCTGAAAATTCCAATATCTGAAAACGATTAGCAGTTATTTAAAATGAACAACCGAATTTAAACCAGTAAGGAAAGACAGAAAGTCGGGCGGGGCCGACTATATAATACCCTACACCTACCTTCCAATGCGAAAATGGGCATTGCGATAAGAATTTGGCAGTGTTCATATATGTAATAAGCAAACTATCTGCCGATTTTCGTACTGATCGGATATAAAACACGGTTTCGATAGCGCTCACATGCCAAATCGGGTATAACATATATATTGGGACTATGTTTAAATCTGAACCGATTTTCCCTGAATTTGGCAGTGTTCATACATGTAATAAGAAAACTCTCTCTGTTAAATTTCGTACTGATCGGATATAAAACACGATTTCTACAGCGCTTAAATGTAAAATCGGGTGAAACATATATATGGGGCTATATCTAAATCTGAACCGATTTTCCCCGAATTTGTCAGTGTTTATTCATGTAATAAGAGAACTTTCTCTGCCGAATTTCGTACAGGTCGGATGTAAAATACGGTTTCTACAGCGCTTACATGTCAAATCGGGTGAAACATATATATGGGGACTATATCTAAATCTGAACCGATTTTCCCCGAATTTGGCAGTGTTTATTCATGTAATAAGAAAACTCTCTCTGCCAAATTTCGTACTGATCTGATATAAAAAAAAGTTCCAACAGCGCTCAAATCGGGTGAAACATATATATGGGGGCTATATCTAAATCTGAACGGATTTTCTCCGAATTTGGTAGTGTTCATTCACGTAATAATAAAATTCTCTCTGCCGAATTTCATAAAGATCGGATGTAAAATGTGGTTTCTACAGCGCTTACATGTCAAATCGGGTGAAACATATATATGGGGACTATATCCAAATCTGAACCGATTTTAACCAATTTCAATAGGGATCGCCCTTGGGCCAAAAAAGAGCACTATGCTAAATTTCATCACAATCGGACCATAAATACGACCTGCACTTTGATTACAAGAATACATGGACAGACGGACAGACAGACAGACGGACACTGCTAAATCGACTCAGAAAGTGATTCTGAGTCGATCGGTATAATTAACAATGGGTCTATCTCTTCTCCTTTTAGGTGTTACAAACAAATGCACAAAGTCATAATACCCTGTACCACAGTGTGGTGTAGGGTATAAAAACAATCTTACGGCCAATTCCACAATCTCCGGTTATCATACAGTTAGAGCTAACCTACAGTTATAGCTGTAAAATTGTATGACATATTTATTTTTTAACTGAGTTAGCTCTAACCGGAGGTTGTGAAATTGGTAGTTAGTGTAATAAAATTTACCGAAAGGAATATTAATAAAATGTACATGGTGGAGCGCGGTAATTTGCTTATTTAAGAATTAAATGAAAAAGTTCTGAACCTTAGAAAATTTTATTTTATATTTTAATTATATTGAACAGTAAAGGAATTTATAAATTACATGGTTTTAATTTAATGTCGACCTCCGCTATCCACACACTGCTACATACATTTTCTGATGTTTTTATGAACTCTAACAAGCATATCGACTGGTATTCTGCCAATTTCAGCCTCAATATTGTTAATTAGGTCTTTACAGTACGGTTGATATACAGTATATGTAGTCGAAGGTGTATATCAACCGTCCTACGGTTCATAACTTTTTTCTTTCTTTCCCAAATAAGCACATTACCGCGCTCCACCCTGTACTTATTGCACCTGTTCAACAAAAGGGTAACAACTCAAAATTAAAAAGTAAACCGATAAGTTAAGTTAACTTTATATACCCTTCACCGAAAACACAAATAAAGTCAAATTACCAAATTTCAGGCCGATTCGTTGAAATATGTGGTTTTTGTTGCGTTAAGAAGTAAAATCTAGGGGACTTTGTATGGGGGCTAATAAAAACATAGCCCTATGGCTACCGTAGTTCGCGGTAAGGTTTCCGATATTGCCCATTTTACCAAGTTACCTACAGCTATTAAATCAGCCACCTAAAATTTTTTAACTGTTTCTATTTAATATAATTATACCCTACACCACACTGTGGTACAGGGTATTATAAGTTTGTTTCACGGCAGATGTTTGTACCATCTGAAAATAACACAGCTAGACCCACCTTAAAGTATACCGATCGACTCAGAATCACTAGCTGAGTCGATTAAACGATGTCCGTCCGTCCGTCTGTCCATGTAAAGTTGTTCGTCGACTACAGGTCGCAATTTCACTCCGATCGTTCTGAAATTTTGCAGTTTAGAGTATTTCGCGGCTGTTAAGATCGCTATTGAATTTGGTTGAAATCGGTTCAGATTTAGATATAGCTCCCATATATATCTTTCGTCCGATTTGGCCCTTTAGGGATTTCGGCCCAACTTTATTTAATAAATTCCTGCATAAAAATTATAATTGAGCAAACGAAGTCAGCTCTGTATTTTACATCCAATCGTTTTGAAATTTAGAATGGTAGAGTTTCTTGATCCATGAACCAACATTGCCGAATTGGAAGAAAATCGGTTAAGATTTAGCTATAGCTCCCATATATATGTTTCGCCCGATTTGGCCCTTTAGTCCTATAGAAGCTGTATTTTACATCCGATCGTTTTGAAATTTAGAATGGTAGAGTTTCTTGATCCATGAACCAACATTGCCGAATTTGAAGAAAATCGGTTAAGATTTAGCTATAGCTCCCATATATATGTTTCGTCCGATTTGGCCCTTTAGTCCTGTAGAAGCTGTATTTTACATCCAATCATTTTGAAATTTAGAATGCTACAGTTTCTTGATCCATGAACCAACACTACCGAATTTGAAGAAAATCGGTTAAGATTTAACTATAGCTATAGCTATATATATGTCTCGTCCGATTTGGCCATTTAGTCCTATAAAAGCTGTATTTTACATCCAATCGTTTTGAAATTTAGAATGGTAGAGTTTCTTGATCCGTGAACCAACATTGCCGAATTTGAAGAAAATCGGTTAAGATTTAGCTATAGCTATAGCTATATATATGTCTCGTCCGATTTGGCCATTTAGTCCTATAAAAGCTGTATTTTACATCCAATCGTTTTGAAATTTAGAATGGTAGAGTTTCTTGATCCGTGAACCAACATTGCCGAATTTGAAGAAAATCGGTTAAGATTTAGCTATAGCTCCCATATATAGGTTTCGTCCGATTTTGCTCTTTAGTCCTGAAGAAGCTGTATTTTACATCCAATCATTTTGAAAATTAGAATGGTAGAGTTTCTTGATCCATGAACCAACACTACCGAATTTGAAGAAAATCGGTTAAGATTTAGCTATAGCTCCCATATATATGTTTCGTCCGATTTGGCCCTTTAGTTCTATAGAAGCTGTATTTTACATCCAATCGTTTTGAAATTTAGATTGGTAGAGTTTATTGATCCATGAACCAACACTACCGAATTTGAAGAAAATCGGTTAAGATTTAGCTATAGCTTCCCTATTTACATGTTTCGTCCGATTTGGCCCTTTAGTCCTGTAGAAGCTGTATTTTACATCCAATCATTTTGAAATTTAGAATGGTAGAGTTTCTTGATCCATGAACCAACACTGCCGAATTTGAAGAAAATCGGTTAAGGTTTAGCTATAGCTCTCATATATATGTTTCGTCCGATTTGGCCCTTTAGTCCTATAAAAGCTGTATTTTACATCCAATCGTTTTGAAATTTAGATTGGTAGAGTTTATTGATCCATGAACCAACACTACCGAATTTAAAGAAAATCGGTTAAGATTTAGCTATAGCTCCCATATACATGTTTCGTCCGATTTGGCCCTTTAGTCCTGTAGAAGCTGTATTTTACATCCAATCATTTTGAAATTTAGAATGGTAGAGTTTCTTGATCGATGAACCAACACTGCCGAATTTGCGAATTGTTTTTCATGAATTTGTAATTGTGGCTTGCTTATCTACATTTGATCTAATTTCAATACAGTGTTTCTATGGCATTCGACTGATGAGTGGTGGGAATCCAGATTTTTTCTTGAAGACCTTCTATATAGTCAATGCTCTCCGAAGCTGACTTGTTCACGAATAAACTTATATCATATGGTGATACCACATTTGGGTTACGGGTTACTAGTGAGGCCGGAAAATTACATCTCTGTGAAAAAAAATAATTGACGCAATATAATTCCACTGAACTTTCAGCAACGGCAGAAGGGAAGAACTTCGTTTTTTATTTCAAGTAAACTAAAACTTTTCTAGTAATAACTAAATAAAATATAGCAATAACTAATAAAATAAGAAATATCTATTAACTTTTCATACAAGAGATTGGCATATAACAAAATTGTTTCATTAGTGTAGCAAGTAATACCTTAATCAAATAATCTATATATATAAAATTGTTGCGTGACTGGCTGACTGATTGACTGACTGATCATCGCCCAGGCCAAACGGCTGAAGCTAGAATCATGAAATTTGGTGGGAGGGTAGTCCTTGGGACGTAGACGAGCAATAAGGCGGGATTTTTCGAAATTCGTACTATTAGCCGCACAATGGGGCAAAAAGGGATAAATATGGTACCACCGCCAAATCTAAACGAAATGAGCTAGAATCCGGAAATTTGGTATGAGGGTAGCCCTTAGGAGGTAGACTCAGAAATTGGCAGGATTTTTCGAAATTCGAACATTTACGCACACAGTGGGGTAAAAAGTGATAAATGTGGTACATCAGCCAAATCCAAATGGCAAGAGCTAGAATCGTGAAATATTGTGTGATGGTAGACCTTATGAGGTAGACTCTGAAATTGGCAGGATTTTTCGTAATTCGAACATTTACGCACACAGTGGGGTAAAAAGGGGATAAATGTAGTACAACAGTCAAATTCAAATGGCAAGAGCTAGAATCGTGAAATTTGCTGTGAGGGTAGCTCTTATGAGGTAGACTCTGAAATTGACAGGATTTTTCGAAATTCGAACATTTACGTACACAGTGGGGTTAAAAGGGAAAAATGTGGTACAACAGCCAAATCCAAATGGAAAGACCTAGAATCGTGAAATTTGGTGTGAGAGAAGTTCTTAGGACGTAAACAAGAACAAGGAGTGATTTTTTTAAAAATGTAGAGCCACAGTGGGACAGAAAGGTATAAATATGGTACCCCCCCCCAAATTTAAAGCCTAATATTAGAATGGTGAAAATTGAAGCGAGGGGTGCCTTTATGACAACTGATCGGGGTATTAAGTTTTTTTTTTGTATTCGTAGTTTTCGGGGCACAGTGGGGCAAAAAGTGTAAAATATAGTAGTGGAGATTGGAAGTGATTTTTAGTAATTCTAACTTTAAGAGGCACAGTGGGACACGACGGGTTAATTATGGAGCATGGGGAAAAAGGGAACAATCTGCCAAAATTGGAACTTAAACATAAGATATGAAGAGTTTATATGGTTTTATGAGCACTGCGGTCAAAAACGGTTAAATAGTGGAGTGGAGAAAATATGATTAAATACGTTACAGTCGGGAAAAAAGGTTTAAGTACGCTAGCGTGGAGACACATTTTAAATACGAGTACGGTACAGAGAGACAAAAATTTCTTAAATATGGTACAGTTGAATGGGGCACAGTTGTGCAAAAAAGGTTAACTATGGTACAGTGGGGTAAAAATAGTTATATGTATATGGTAAAGTGGGACATATGGGTTACAAATGGTACAGTGGGGCAAAAAGCGTTAACTATTAAACAGTGGGGCAAAAATGTATTTACTATGACACAGTGGGGCGAAAAGGGTTAAATATGGTACAATGTGACAAAAATGGGTAACTATACAGTACAGTGGGGCATAACTGTGTTAAATATTGTACAGTGGAGCACAGAGGGTTAACTATGGTACAGTGGGGCAAAAACTGTTAAATATGGTACAGTGAGACAAAGCGTTTAATATGACACAGTGGGGCAAAAAGGGTTAACTATGGTACAGTGGGGCACAATTAGTTGAATATGGTAACGTGGGACAAAATGGGTGAAATATGGTACAGTGGGGCAAAAATGTGTTAACTATGGTACAGTGGGGCAAAAATGGTTAAATATAGTGGACAAAATATAGTAGGACAAAAAGGTGTTAAATTTGATTCAGTGGACCCAAAAGGTTAAATATAGCACAGTGGGTCAAAAAGCGTACATTTAGTACAGTGGGTAGAAAATGTGGGACAAACATGGTTTTATATTGTACCAGGGTGTGAATGTAAGTATTGGAACATAAACAAGGGGAAAGTTGCTAACGTATGAACCAAAAAAAATTGTTTTTCAACGTCCAGAGGTACTGTGGGAAAAGGGATAAATATTGTACCATGATGTCAGGGTAACTCTTGGAACATAAACTAGAAATGAAACGAGGGTTCGTATTTTATATATAAAAGTAATCAGATCTTCTTAATTTTTGCACCATATGTAATAATCATTTCATTTTGAAAGAACGAGGTATAACTATTTTACAGTTCCCTACACAGAAAATAAATAAAAGATGGGGGCTGCGAAGCGCACCGGGTTAAAGCTAGTCGTATATATAATACCATACACTGCGAAAAAAATATATATCAAAATAAATTAAATGTCTTTTTAAATAAAGTCGACATTTTACTAGTTTTGGGAAATATTCTTTATTTGTAATGAAGAATATATTTATTTGGTCGATTTGGTTGTTTTTTTACGGTATATTGTTTTTTTCAGTTTAGGGCACCAAGAGAACCTACATATTCTGAATCATTAAAAATATTCAGAAAAATTCATTGTAGATAGAGTAATAACACTGTGATACAAAATCGAACTTTCCGAATGGGAATGGGATGAGACCAATTGCAAATGAAAGTTGACATTATGCATAACAAAACCTTCAAGGGTTTTTTCAGTTCAGTGCGAGATTTTTTTTACACACTTTTTAAGTTGGTGATTTTGGAACGTTGTCTAACATGAAAAGATCATTGTAAATTTGATAAAATAATGCCTATTGCTTTTTATTATCATGGAAAGTTGTGGTATCTTGGGTCATTTTTACCTAAACTTTGGGGTCATTTTTACCTAAACTCACTCTAGATGGCACTGTCATACAAATGGTGATATTTCTTGCCGATTCATAGAAGAAACGGTGTATTTATTTTTTAGGCTGAAAAATGAATTTTTGGCGTTGGCATCATTGTAAAACATATATCTTATGATATTACAAGTACATTTTATTATTCTCTGTCCATTTATACTACAAAAATTACATTTTTCAATGATCTTTTCTTGTTAGACAGCGTTCCAAAATCACCAACTTCAAATCCGTGTAAAAAAATGTCGCACAGAACTGAAAAAAACCCTCTAGGGTTTTGTTATGGGTAACATCAACTTCCATTTGCAATTGGTTTCATCCCATTCCCATTTTGGTTGTTGCACTGTGTAATCATTGCGGACGTTTAAGTATTTCGTTATTCACACATACACATACATATATTATAAAAATAATTACATATTTTTTACATTCTGCTTCAATTCAATTGAATTTTTCAATTCAAGCTACATTTGGGTAATTCCATCGGCAGTCGACCCACTTTTTAACACGACCCCCTCCGATTTCGATGAAATTTGGTACACGGTATCTCCTAGTGTGTACAATTTTTATGATGTCTATATTTGGTCCAAATTCATTATGGTTCTTGTTTTACAGCGTCCGAAAGATGGTCGAATCTCTATTTTTTTCGTAAAGGATACTGAATTCAACTGAGTATAACTTAAGAACGCGTTATCCGATTTCAACGATTTTAGTGTCATTGCAACTGGCCACGCTCGTACTTCAAAACGAATAATTTAAAGAAATTATTGTCCTTGCCGAAGGACATTAAAAATCGAAAAATTATTTTAATCCTTCAATATCTCGAAATGCACCTAATTTTTTTTCTTCATTTTTTTTGTAGTTAAACCGTTAAATGTTCTTTACACGTGACATAAGTTTCACAATGAGGGCATTTTGGTTTAAAAGATACAGATTTTTTACTCTTTTCTTCCACATATATTTCAGGATTTTTATATAAAACACAATGTAAATTCTTTCTATGTGAGCGGAATAAAATTATTATTTTTTATGAGAACGTATATCGTACCGTGGTAGTAATAAAATCTGTTTTATATTTTTGAAAGTCTTAAGTCAGTATTACGTTTAAGCCTCAAAAGCAAACCTGGCTTAAAAAATATATTGGTTAGAAGGAATTACAAAGGTGTAACTTCGTGGAATATCCATAATAAGGGCACTTATTTATCGTTTGATGTGAATATCTCTATATGACCATATCTATTTGTTTGTCATTCTATATGTAGATAATGACAATGTGCCTGACATTCTATACTAATAAAATTCAGAAGTATTCGTGTGAAAAACGTTTTGTAGAGATCGATGTAAAACTATATATTAAAAATATGGGTCAATTTAAAACTATACAACGTTGTAATCCCTTGGGGTTAAAGCATATGAAATGCAAACATGTCAATTTGAGAATAAGTGCCCTTATTATGGATATTCCACGAAGTTACACCTTTGTAATTCCTTCTAACCAATATTTTTTTTAAGCCAGGTTTGCTTTTGAGGCTTTAACGTAATACTGACTTAAGACTTTCAAAAATATAAATCAGATTTTATTATTACCACGGTACGATATACGTTCTCATAACAAATAATAATTTGATTCCGCTCATATAGAAAGAATTTACATTGTGTTTTATATAAAAATCCTGAAATATATGTGGAAGAAAAGAGTAAAAAATCTGTATCTATTAAACCAAAATGCCCTCATTGTGAAACTTATGTCACGTGTAAAGGACATTTAACGGTTTAACTACAAAAAATATGAAGAAAAAAAATTAAGTGCATTTCGAGATATTGAAGGATTAAAATAATTTTTCGATTTTTAATGTCCTTCGACAAGGACAATATTTTTTTTAAATTATTAATTTTGAAGTACGGGTGTGGCCAGTTACAATGACACTAAAATCGTTAAAATCGGATAACGCGTTCGTAAGTTATACTCTGTTGAATTCAGTATCCTTTTAGAAAAAAATAGAGATTGAACCAACTTTCGGACGCTGTAAAACAAGAATAATGACGAATTAGGAATAGATATAGACATCATAAATATTGTACACACTAGAAGATACCGTGTACAAAATTGCATCGAAATCGGAGGGGGTCGTGTTAAAAAGTGGGTCGACTGCCGTTGGAATTACCCATTTGTAGTCTTTGATTTACTTTTTGTAACAAGGAACACATTTTAACCATTAAAACTAGTAGTACAAATGTTTAATTCCAAACCATTCGTGGTGGGGGGTTTGAATACAGGGGTTTTCTTATCTTATATCTTACACAGCCTTGCGGCATCCGAGACCTTTTCCACTTCGCCACAGAAGGTGTGGCAATAACGCCTTTGCGCTTTTCTAAGCACCTTCCTTTATATTTCGAACTGTTCTTTGTGGGAATTTCAGTCATTAGTGACCGCAGTATATTTGGCCTTGTTGAATAGCTTGTTGCAAGTCTTCTTTTAAAACGGACGACATTCTCGTTTATACAAAAATATTCAATAGAAAAGGAGGTGAAAAGGACGGCGTTTTGTGACGATTGATGAGATAAAACCGAATCGGCGAACAAGTAAAACACTTCTAACTGTAATGTCCCTCACAAAAAAACTACACTATACACAAACAAACTCAACTAAGAACATATCGCACTTGTTCCTCAAAAGCGTAACAAATCAAAATGAAAAAATTTCATTAAATGCCAAAAACAGCTTCAGTTAATATTATCAACATTTAAAAAATATGTCAACAATTTTGAATATATATTCTTAATTGTATTTTTATGCAATGACATATTTCGGTAAATATTATTTTTTTGAAATTATAATTTACGGGAAAAGTTTTTGAACATTTTTTATTTAGAGTTGTTACCCTTTTGTGGAACAAGTGCGATAAGTACTTAGTTGAGTTTGTTTGTGTTTAGTTAGAGACAAGTGGGCCAACATAAAAAAACGCTAATCGTAACCCGAGAAATTTCAAAATTAACCTTTCCAATGAACAGACCCCGCATATTTATGGTGCAAAATAGTACATTTAAATGGGAGGTACCCACTTTTAACTAGACCCTAGGTATAGCGTGATCCATTTCGAGGTTCCCTACTTTTTTAAAGAAAAAAACACAGAAAATTCAAATTAAATGGGGAATGTTTATTATCATTTGAAGGAACGTTATTTGGTATTTATTTTTTGAGGATTATTTCTATCAAATGTGGGCCGCGGCTACGTCTCGGATGGTCCATCCGTTGAGTCCAATTTTCGATGACTCGTTCGAACATTTCGATTGGTAACTGGCGAATGACACGCGTGATGTTTTGCTCCAAGGCCTGAATCAAAGCTGGTTTGTCCGCATAAACTTTAGACTTTACATATCCCCACAGGAAAAAGGCCCAAAACGTGAAATTATCTGCCCACCGAAGTGTTCTCTCAATAAATCCATTGATTGATGCGATGTGTGGGAATGACGACGTCTTGTTGAAACCAAATGTCGCCGAGATCACGAGCTTAAATTTCAGGCTTCAAATAGTCGGTTATCATGGCACGATAACGGTCGCCATTGACGGTTACGTTCTCATCGGCATCTATTTTGAAGAAATGTGGACCGATGACTCCACCGGCCCACAAAACCGTTGTTTTTTCTGGACAAAGTGGCAGCTCCTGAATCTCTTCAGGTTGCTCTTCGTCCCAAATGCGGCAATTTTGCTTGTTTACATACCCATTGAGCCAGAAATGGGCCTCATCGCTGAACAAAATTTGGCTCGAAAACGTCGGATCTTTTTGGGACTTTTCAAGAGCCCATAGAGCGAAGCGATGTCGCTTGGGAAGGTCAGGCGGCTTCAGTTCTTGCACAAGCTGTATTTTGTATGCTTTCAATTTAAGATCTCTACGTAAACTGCGCCAAGTCGTTTCATACGTCAGTCCGAGTTGCTGCGACCGGCGCCGAATCGACTCTCCACGGTCTTCGTGTACACTCTCAGCTACGACCGCTACATTTTCTTCACTGCTTGCTGAACGTGGCCTATTCGGTCGAATATTATCCAATAATGAATGCTGGGTCTCAAGATGGGCGATGGTGTTGCGAATAGTACGCTCAGTAGGCCGATTATGTTGACCATAAGTTGAGCGAAGTGCACGAAACACATTCCTCACAGAACGTGAATTTTCGTAATAAAGTTGAACGATTTGTAAACGTTGTTCAGGCGTAAGACTTTTTATGATGAAATTCCAAACATTAATTAAGAAAAATAACATGACGTGTCGTATTCACACGTGATTTGTCAACAAATGCTATTGAAAAAAGTATCTCTACTTGGATCACCCGTTACTATACAAACATTACACTGTAAACATTTCAAGTATTTGCATAAAGTGATATTAGAGCTTTAATCAGTTAACTTTTGGTGCGAAATGGTCCATTTGTATGGGAGGTACCAAAGGGGCGTGGCTACTTCGCCCAATTTTCTCGAGGTGATAATGAGTAATAAACTAATACTATGTGTATAATTTCAGTACCTCACTTTGTGAGGGAGGTACTAGAAGGAGTGGACGAATATGGCCAATATGAAGATAGAACAAAATATTACCACATACCAAATTTGAAGTCAATTGGGTACTCCTTTCGAGAGTTATCGTGCGCACCAGCCAGCAGACAGACAGACAGACGGACATTGCTGATTCGACTTAAAATGTCCTAAAACGGATATCCGCTAAATATACTTAGGGTCTTAGGTCACTCCTGTTATACTTTTTACCCGTAGCAAATGATATATACCCTCGTACCACTAAAGTGAGGGTATAAAAATATAGCACATTGGAAAACCAGGTTAAATATGGTTGCAGGATGCAAGTGAAACATAAAATACTTAGGCATATAACACGGTTTTATAACCTCACTTTAGTGTGAGGGTTTAAATTTAATTTGCATTTCTTTTTAATTTTTCATTCCATTCAACCATTGGCGACAAATTTGTCACATGTGACAATAATTCTCGATGTATTTTACAAAGTCATTTGGAAATTCATGACAGCGAATGAAATGCAAGCTCTTTTCAAATTGATGGCCTTAATAACTTAAACTAGTAATCAGCAAAAGCCGCGGATGGCGCTGTCGGCGCGTTAGGAGCAGTCGGGGCTGTTGGTGCTGTCGGTGCTGTTGGCGCAGTTGGTGCTGTAGGCGCAGTTGGCGCCGTTGGGGCAGTCGGGGCAGTTGGCGCAGTCGGGGCAGTTGGCGCTGCCGGGGCAGTTGGTGCAGTCGCAGGGGCCGCCTCAGTACTGCCGATTCCTGCACATAACGCAAGGAGAACTCCCAAGAAGAAGAAAGTATATTTGATGTTCATTGTTTTATTTAGGGATGTTTAGATGAATGCGCACTCGTTAACCTTTTAATAATAACTGTATTGCTTTTCAAATAAATTTGCTTACTTATATACTGTTAGATCAGTAGAAATTTTTACTTTTCTTTCCAGAAATATCAAAACTATATCACTAACGACAACATTTGTTCAGGCTCTGCAGCGCTTCATTACTCACACTAGCTTGCAAAAAAGTATATGACTTGTAAAAAAACTTGCAGGTGTATTGAAAATCAATTAAATATATATCCTCCCATATCCATTAAGGATGCGTTAATGCATAAAGTAAGCATTTCATTGCTAATATTATCACAATGGTCATAAAAAACGTGTCATGAAAAATAATTGATATATTTCCACTTTAAATTCAAATATTATTTTGCCGCATTTTATCTAATCTAGGAGGTACTAAAAGGGGCGCCATTTAATATACTATGGGTACTATAACAACATTAATCTGTACAAAACAACAATTGCTTGTATGTGCAGGAATCGAAGTTACAAGCCGTTAACTTTTTGTGCAAATTAGTCCATTTGTATGGGAGGTACCAAAAGGGGCGTGGCAATAACGCCCATTTTTTTTACGGGACTGTAGGTACTCTAAAAGCATTACGCTTTGCAAAATGTCACGTATTTGTATGGACTGGAATAAAAGTTATAAGGCGACCAAGAAATTTATACTATGTGTGGAATTATAAAAGATTCTGGGTAGTGGAATGGAAGATATGAGATAATCAATATTTCACTAAATGTTTACCCTTCGTGGGGGAAGTACTCGAAGGAGTGTACCAATGTAGTCCATCTTTGATCTTAGCCTGAGATGGAAAAAATATTTACACATACCAAATTTGGAGGCAATCGGTTACTCCTTTCGAAAGTTTTCGTGCGCACCAGCCATACAGACAGACGGTCATTGCTCAAATGGCATAAAATGGCCCAAAACTGATTTCCGCCAAATATTCTTGGGGATCTTAGGTCACTCCTTTAATGTGTTACACTTTTTCCCGCAACAACGGATATATACCCACGGAACAAAAACATTTGTTTGCGATTTTTCTCCTATTTTTAAGTTTTCTTCGTGACAACAAAATACAATTTTTCTGAAAAAAAATATTTTTTAACAACAGTTATTAAACTTTCACGTGTTTCCACGTGAAAGTGTCTTTGTTAGCATTTGTAGTCCTTATAATATACTTTCATTTAAACTATGTCCTGGCTTTATCGAGCTTATGCTTTAAAAACTATGGTCCAATACTACAGGCACCTTCCAAGAAAATGGTAACGTTGAAGAAAATATTTGGAAAAAATTACCATAACATTTTTTTAAAATATTTTTTCGTATTTAGAACACCGTATTACACCAGAAAATGTTATGTACAGCCCTTTGGCAAAAATTCTGTTGCATAGTGTAATTGTCTAAATGACTTTTACAGAATATATCTGTATGTACTCGGGGGAAAATCTTGATATTTGATACGTTTGCGTAGAAATATACCATGTATTTAGACACAAAACAGTGAAGAAATTTTATTTTTACATACAATTTTTCGAAATTGTATTAAAAAAAATCTTCGAGATTTTTGTATTTTTATCGCCGTTTGATAGATAACAAATATTTCCTATCATGTGTTATTAAAAGAATAAAAAAAAAGAAACAACAAAAATCGATATCAATAACAACAGCAAATAATCTAATACAGACAAAGCGAGTAGTGGTTTGCACAGTGTTTTTCTGTTTCTGCAATAAAGGTAATGCATGTGTTGCAAAAACCGCCACCATTCATTGCGGTCATGGAAAAATAAAGTACAACCAAGTTCATTGCAGCTATGAGCCAAGCCATTCCCAGCAAAATCTTGGTAAGTACCTGTCATTATTCCCTGCATTACCAAATAATGACATCTCGTTATTCGCTGCATTACTTTCGACTTATTAATAATGACTATAATAATAACAACAGAAATAAGAGATTTTTTGCTATCAAAACCATTTTGGCAATTTTTGATATAATGCAAGCATGTTTTTAAATAATACGTGCAGATTTAAATGAAAATACCATAAATATTTACGTATATCGTAAATATAATACGTTAGACCTTTGAAGAATTGTTCACATGGGGGTTTGGGTTCAGAAATTCGAATCTGGCATGATGAAATTGTTTGTTTCAAGAAAAATGCGCGACAATATGCAAAAAAACACTTTAAATGACCATTTCTTCATATCTACTACTTATTATATGACTTATTGGTAATGCCTTATTCAAGTACTTAAAATCGTGAATATATAAGCACATATTTATGTGGTATGCCTATGCTATAAATATGTACTTATTATGCTACTATATTGTATGCTTTTAGGAAGTACTTTCGTCAAATGACATCCCAATGTTAAAATAATGAGAAAAGTGGCTAACTAATAAATACTTACCATTATCGAACTTTACTTACTCGTCGGATTATTTGGTAATGAGAAATTTTGCTGGGTTGTAGCTGAGTAAGACAGAGTGAAGAAAGCAGCAATGACCAAACCGGCTGGCAATACGCATCCAGTAATAACACTAGCCAACAGTCGTTTTGTTATTTGGTTCTAGCATAGTTTTTCTCATTGATTTTGACCTACTGAACACGAAAATGAGTTTTAAAAATTTTTCTGTCGATTGGTTTTCGAGATACAAATTTTTGAACTTTTTTTTTTAAATTTTTGGAGGTACACTTACAATTTTGAGCATATCTATCGTCTTCTTTGACGTATTTGATCTTACTACTACTCAAATTAAAGCAAATTGAGCCGTCTACAACTCATTCTCAGAAAATTTTCAAATCGGGTGAGTAGTTTTGATGTTGGCGGCTTAAAAAGGTTAAAAAACTGCGTTTTTTTAGTAAAAATGTGGCAGAAAAATTCATATAAAATATAAAACGCGATGCTAACAGCGATTTTGGTTTTTTTACGTATAGCTGGCATTTTTCCAAAGAAAATAAGAACTTACTTAACAAAATCTGACAACAAATGGCGGACTTATAATTTTTTTGGTAAAAGACCGAAATTCCGCTATTTCACGATATTTTGATTTTCATTATTGGCACAGCTTACCTACCCAACGCAAACGAATAAATACATTTGAACTTAATTTAAAATAAACAAATTAATCTTAGTATATTATTTTTTAATTTATTTAGAGCACTACATACTCAATGTATGGCACAATTAGAAATGGATGTGCCAGGTTAGCTAAACTAACGAAATTAACCAAATCAACGCCCAAAAAAAATGAGTAGAAACAAAGATATAACTGTACATTTTATGCCATGTGGAAAAACAGCTGACTTCTTCTTTGTTTTTTGTATTCGCTGCAATTGGTCTCACGTATTAGGGTCCAAATGTAGTCACCCATCATAGCCGTGTCATAGATGCCCTGATAGCGTCGTTCCATAGCCTTCAATTCCTGATGAAAGCGCTCGCCGTGTTCGTCGCTCACGTCTCCTAAATTCTCAGGGAAAAAATCCAAATGAGAATGCAGAAAGTGTATTTCAAGTGACATGTGCACTCCTACCCAAAAATGAAAAAAAAAACGAGAATTAAAACGCTATTTAAATTAACATTTGTTTCAAAAAAAACCTACCCATTGCTTCATAGTTCTTTACCAGATCCTCAACTATGATAATTATCGCTTTTGTTGTTTCCTAAAAAGTTTTCCACAACAAGCCTGAAGGAATTCCATGCTGCGGCTTCGATGGGTGATAACAGCTTCGGGAATGTTTCACCTTTCAACATTTTTTTTATCTCGGGTCCTGCGAAGACTCCTTTAATTTTTGCCAGCGAAAGGTAAGGGAAAATTGACCGTAAATAGGCAAAAGCTTCACCTTCTTTGTCCAATTTTTTGGCAAAATTTTTTATCAAACCCAATTTTATGTGCAGCGGCGGAAGTATCATATTTTCACGGTTCTCTATTAGTGGTTTGCGCTGAACATTCGCTTCTCCAACTACAGGTTTCGTTCGTTCCGGCCATTTTTTTTGAATATAATGCTGATCATCAGCGCGGCTATTCCAAAGGCACAGAAAACAGCAATGTTGCGTATAGCCTCCTTGGAGTCCACACAGAATGGCCACAACTTTGAGGTCGGCGCATATTTTCCAATTATATTTGCTATACTCTATGCATTTCAGCAAAATGTTCATAGTTTCATAGTTCTCCTTTGAATGAACCGCATGAGCAATAGGAAGAGATGGCTTTTCATTCCCATTATGTAAGAGAACTGCCTTCAAGCTCTCTTTGTTGCTGTCAGTAAACAACCTCCATTCATTGGGGTTGTGAATTTGGTGAAGCTCTTGGAACAAGCCGGAAATGTCGCTGCAAAAACATATTTCGTCTTTCTTTGTATAAAATTTTGCATACTGCTGGTGACGCTTCCTGTACGCTGTTACTTTCACTTCTGAATCCGCAAATCCACACTGTACCATCCGAGACGCAAAAAGTTCGGATTTCTCCTTAGTGAGACCAAAATCGCGCACCCAATCGTTTAGTTCGGCCTGTGACAGTAATTTTCGCTTTCTGCACGCCCCAAATTCGCTTGCACTTGACTCGGACTCTTGATCTGACGATTCTGCTTTTTGAAGAGATGCACCAGGGCACACTGGATATGGTACATCATTCGAATGTGGTACTGGAAGTGCAAACGATCCCACTTGAGCGTAGTTCCATTTTAAAAATCTCCCTACCCCACTGTTTGTGGTGAGGCAAAAATAACAGTCTGTGGAATGGCATAGCGGCTTTTTCCACATCATTGGTGTATCGAATTTCATATGGCGCCTAAAATTAAAATAAATTACTATATTTGCTTTGCTTAATGTGTTTAAATAAAAATTCTTACCTTCCGCCAGCTGCCCAGTTGGTTAGGATTATATAGCAAAGATCGCATAGCGACTTAGGTGTCCATGGTTCTGTGATATTTGGTGAAATACCAAAATAATTCAAATAGTGCAATTGCACTGCTGGAGTAAACGTGTGTGCGTGATTATTCTTTATAAACTCGCCACAAACATTGCAGAAATTGTCTGGATTGTTCAAACACTCGAACACAAGTAGTCTTTTACTCATTGTCTTACTTGTTGGGTAGGTATTATATGCACTTAAATTCAATTTGTTTCACTTTTTACTCGTACTACTCGCGTTCGTAGACACTTGTTGAATGACAAAAAACGATAAATGAACACCTATAAATACTAAGTATGTTACAATATTTTACTGACAGGTACTTATGAATGGGCGCATCTTTTAAGGGTGGCTATATACCTAATTCAGCAAGTGTGCGTTTCAAATTGTGGAAATGTTTCCAAATAATGACCACTCACAAATGTGGGGGGAATTTCTGTAAAAAAATCCGATACAGGTAGCCATCGGGAAAACACACATCAATAAAAAAGTGTAATTCCCTTTTTTCCCTTTAATTGACTGTGAACGGAGTAGCAGTCATAAAGGAACACGAAGAGCGTCCACGCACATTCAGAAGCGTATATTACTCTGCAACCACAATCATAAAAATTAAATAACTATTTGTGTATTACTTATTTTTTTTAATTCTGAGAATCATAAAAATTACGTAAACGTTTTTTCCAAACAATTTTGTACATGTAAAGTGGGTTTGCCAAAATTCGTATCGTTAAATGCACCATTTTCGACGAAACGTCCCTACGGTATTGTAAATAGGTTTTTTACAATTATGAAATATTTGTGTTATTAATATTAATTTAAAAATTTTATCAAAAACGGAAAAGTGCTGTGACATTTGAAAAAAATTAAAAAAAAAAAATTGCTGATTTCACAAAATTTTTGAAATTTCACGTCCCTTGCCAGAACAGAAGACATTAACCCAGGGTGGTGAAATTTTGAACAGAAGTAACTTATGTATAGGAGCAACTGTTCCGTTCTATTCCAAAAGGATTATAAAAAACTTGCTTTTTCGATCCCTCCTAGTAGGTTAGCTGTGCAAATAATGAAAATCAAAATATCGTGAAATAGCGGAATTTCGGTCTTATACCAAAAAAATTATAAGTCCGCCATTTGTTGTCAGATTTTGTTAAGTAAGTGCTTATTTTCTTTGGAAAAATGCCAGCTATACGTAAAAAACCAAAATCGCTGTTAGCATCGCGTTTAATATTTTATATGAATTTTTATATGAATTTTTCTGCCACATTTTTACTAAAAAAACGCAGTTTTTTAACCTTTTTAAGCCGCCAACATCAAAACTACTCACCCGATTTGAAAATTTTCTGAGAATGAGTTGTAGACGGCTCAATTTGCTTTAATTTGAGTAGTAGCAGGATCAAATACGTCAAAGAAGACGAAAGATATGCTCAAAATTGTAAGTGTACCTCCAAAAATTTAAAAAAAAAAGTTCAAAAATTTGTATATCGAAAACCAATCGACAGAAACATTTTTAAAACTCATTTTCGTGTTTAGTAGGTCAAAATCAATGAGAAAAAGTATGCTAGAAACAAATAACGGAGAAAATTTTGTTATTTGTGACCTAGTGTAATAGAAGGAACAAGAAACCTTCAGACGTTCATCAGCAAATACAAAAACAACAACGCACTAATTATGGACACAGCACAGCACAGCAATAGAAACGACGTTTTGAGCTATGATTAAGAAGGAAGATACTACTGCTCGAGCACCTCAACCTAGAGCTGTCAAACTATCGATAGTCGCCGCTTTCGACAGTATTCATTACATGGGGGAAATCTACATTTTTGATGTTTGAATTGAAAGAAAATATATTTGGAAACGAATTTTTTAAATATTATATATTTGTTAACAAATATAATAAATAAATTTTATTTGAAAACCAAGAAATTTTATTTGGAAAGCATATATAAATATATTAGAACATAACATATTTGCAAACTGACTTTCACACATAGAATACAGTTTGGTTGCCTTAACCGAATTATTTGCCAACCGAATTTTGGTAGTTCTGTCTACTATCATGCGATTCCATCAGGACAGCCAACATTTTAGTTGTGGTATACTTCCATGTTGACAACAATCATATTTGGTTGCGCCAGCTACGGAAATGGTGGCTAAAATTATCTGTTGTATGTTGCCACAACCAACTGTTTTACAAAATTGGTTGATCTGACAATTTGTCAGTCATATACTACCGACAATTAATTAAAAACAGTTTTCATTAATTTTTATTTTATTTATTGAACAAAAAACCAAACAATTCATAACAAAATTAAAAATCCCATATTACAAATTCATCACTAATATCAGATCTGGAAATATGGGCCATATTGGTCTACTCCTTCTAGTACCTCCCCCACAAAGGGTTAATATTTAGTGAAATATTGATTATTTAATAACTTCTATACTACTTTTTTAAATCCTCTGAAATTCTACATATAGTATTAGCTTATTAGTCACTATTACCTCGAGAAAAATGGGCGAAGTTGCCACGCCCCTTTTGGTACACAAATGGACAATTTTGAACCAAAAGTTAATAGCTTATAACATTATTACCAGTGCATACAAAGACTTGAAATTTTGTACATTGTAATAGTTTAATGGTGAAAACAATACAGTGAAAAATTTACATTATTGCCACGCTCCTTTCGGTACCTCACACACGAATGGACCATTTTGTACCTAAAGTTACCAGCTTATAACTGTCATACCAGTACATATAAATACTTGAAATTGTGTACAGTGTAATATTTTGTTAGTACCTAGAGTCCAGAGAAAAGTGACCGTTATTGGGACGCCTCTTTTGGTACCTCACACACAAATGGACCATTTTGTACCACAAGTAAACAGCTTTTAACTTTAATTTCAGCATATACTTTAAAATTATTAAATGTAATTTATATAATAATAATAATTTAATTACGAGTAAAACAAAAAAATAAAAAAAATGTACTACTATTTTTTGGACTCAAGGAGAGGGGATTCATAACTCGGTTTACCCGACTAAATTTTCTTACTTGTTTTTTTTTTGGTTTGCCATGTATCAGCAAAAGAACAGCAACAAATCTTTCGGTTGTATTTCCAAAAATACATTTAATTATTCTAAATTTGGGAAATTATTGGGGTAACCAAAAAACGATTATTTATTAATATTTTTCTGTTGTAGTTACAAGTTATTCGTTGCAATAATAATCTTTGGTCTATTGATACAATTTCTGTTGTCAAGAATAAAACATTGGTCGTCACAACCAAAAATCTATCGTATGGTACTATAATGAATGTTTAATATTGGTTACCACAACTAACCGGGTGTCAATGAAAAAAACAACCTTAATTCCATTGATAAAACCATCGATTTAGTTGCAAGCATTTTCATTTGATCGTCTCCATGTTATTATTGTTGTTTCAACTATTTATATATAAATATAACCGACATACGGTTTAGGCAATATACTTTTTGTTGCTAGTACTATTTTCTCCAACCAATTATTTCGAATTCCATTCCATTGCTCACGGTTGTCAAGGTCGTAGGTCGACTGGAAAGTGTTTTTGTTATTTAAAACCAGTAAGGAAAGGTAGAAAGTCGGGCGGGGCCGACTATATAATACCCTACACCTCCTTAACAATGTGATTGTTAAATGGGTAGAAACGTATCATTATGTTATATGTTATATCTAAATCTAAACCGAGTTTCTCCGAATTTGGCAGTATTCCTTTATGTAGAAAGATCGGATATAAAATAAAATGTTTACAGCGCTTACATGTCAAATCGGGGGTAACGTATATATGGGGGCTATATCTTAATCTGAACCGATTTCTTCCAAATTTAAAAGTGTTCATTCATATAATAGGAAACCTCTTTCTGACGAATTTCATACTGATCGGATATAAAATACAGTTTTTACAGCGCTTACATGTGAAATCGGGGGTAACATATATATGGGGGCTATATCTAAATCCGAACCGATTTTCTCCTTCATGTAATAAGAAACCTCCTTCTGCCGAATTTCGCACTGATCGGATATAAAATACAGTTTTTACAGCGCTTACATGTCAAATCGGGGGTAACATATATATGGGAGCTATATCTAAATCTGAACCGATTTCTTTCAAATTTAACATAGTTCATTCATGTAATAAGAAACCTTTTCCTGCCGAATTTCATACTGATCGGATATAAAACAAAGTTTTTACAGCGCTTACATGTCAAATCGGGGCTAACATATATATGGGGGCTATATCTAAATCTGAACCGATTTTAACCAAATTCAATAGGGATCGTCCTTGGGCCAAAAAAAAGATATGTGTAAAGTTTCGTCGAGATCGGACCATAATTGCGACCTGTACTTTGATTACAAGAATACATGCACAGACGGACAGACGGACAGACAGACAGACGGACAGACGGACATAGCTAAATCGACTCAGAAAGTGATTCCAAGTCGATCGGTATAATAAACGATGGGTCTATTTCTTCTTCTTTTGGGTGTTACAAACAAATGCACAAAGTTATAATACCCTGTACCACAGTGTGGTGTAGGGTATAAAAATGGACTTAGCGCACGAAAAGTTGCAATTGGAGAACCATTATTTTGATAATAAAACTGAATAATTTGTAAACGTTGTTCTTGCGTATATGTATCTCTCTATGATGAAATTGCAAACACTACTGAATACAATGAAAAACAAATGACAGATCATGACATATTACAAATGGAGGAAACGTCACTTCAAAATCATATCATCCCTATTCGAAAACCCGTTAGTATATAAGTTGTTGCTGGCCAAAAGTGTACCACATCGAAGGAGTGCCCTAAGAATATTTGGCGGAAATCCGTGTTGGGCCATTATATGCCATTTGAGCAATGTCTGTTAGTCTGCCTGTCTGGTTGGTGCGCACGTTACCTTTCGACGGGAGTAACCGATTGACTTCAAATTTGGTATGTGTTTAATATTTTTTCTATCTTGGGCTTAAATCAAAAACGGACTACTCCTTCAAGTAACTCCCCACGAAGGGTCAAAATTTTGTGAAAAATTTATTTTCTTATAACTTCTATACTACCACACATAATCTTTCACAATTCTATACATATTAGTTTTTTTTATTGCTATCATCTCAAGAAAAATGGGCGATGTTGCCACGCCCCTTTTGGTATAAAAAGTTAACGGCTTATACATTTGATTCCAGTCCAATTAAATAATTGACGTTATATGAAGTGTAATGCTTTTATAGGACGTATAGTCCCGTAAAAAATAGGCGTTATTGCCATGCCCCTTTTGGTCCTCCAATAAAAATGTACCATTTCCTGCTCATGCAAACACTTTAAATTTTGTACAGTGTAATGTACCCACAGCATATTAAAAATGGGCGTTATTGACACACCCCTTTTGGTACATCCCCAACAAAATTACCAAAATTTGAAAAATATGAAAAGTTATTTTTTGGAATTGATTTTTTTCTAATTGTTTTATCGACAGTTATTGGACTTCCGAAAAAAAGTGATGTTTTCACCATTTCTAGCCCTCATAATTTCTTTTAATTTAAATGGTATCCCGGTTATGGTTAATTTAATGGTAATGATAAAGATCTTACACTTCAAAAAATATGGTCCAAATACTAAATGTAACTTCCATGAAAATTTTAATTTTAGAAGAAAAAAAAAACTTTACCGTAAATAAAATTGTTTTGATTTCATAAAATAGTAGGCCTCAATCTATTCTGTAAAAGGGCAAATAGGAATTGTTTTCTTCGTTAGGGATTTCGTTGTTGCGAATTTTTTCTAGTTTTTTATGGCTTTTTCCTTGGTGCCAGCAAAAAACGATGTTTTTGACCCATGTTTACAATATGGGTCATAATTTATACATTTATCCATAGACTTATTGCAAATAGGAATTGTTTTTGTCGTTAGGGTGCTAGCTTTCAAAAAATGGAACAAACGATTTTTTGCGAATTTTTTCTACGTTTTATGGTTTTTTCCTTCATGCCAGTAAAAAACTTTTTTGAAAAAAAAACAAATTTTTTTAATTTTTTTATCGACAGTTCCTAATTTTTCGTTTCTACATGAGAGTGATGTTTTCAAAATGTCTAGGCTTAAAAATTTCGTTTAATATAAATGGTATCTCGGCTTCAAAAAATACGGTCCACATACCAAAGGTAACTCCCACGTAAACTGTAATTTTAGATAAATAAACTTTACCATAAAATTTATAAATTTTGTTTTGGTTTCATAAAAGAGTATTCCTCAATCTAATGGATGATCCAAGTAGAGATACTTTTTTCAATAGCCTTTTTTGACAGATCACGTGTGAGTCGTGTCATGCTGTTATGTGATTTTTGCTAAGTATTGTTTGGCATTTCATCATGGAAAGACTTACGCCTGAACAACGTTTACGCGTGTCATTCGCCAGTTACCAGTCGAAATGCTCGAACGAGTCTCAACGGATGGACCATCTGAGACGTAGCCGCGGCCAATATTTGATAGACATAATATTCAAAAAATAAATGCCAAAGAATGTTCTTTCATATGATAATAAACATTCCCCATTTGAATTTCCTGTGTTTTTATACCCTACACCACACTGTGGTACAGGGTATTATGACTTTGTGCATTTGTTTGTAACACCCAAAAGGAGAAGAGATATATCCATTGTTTATTATACCGATCGACTTGTAATCACTTTCTGAGTCGATTTAGCTATGTCCGTCTGTCTGTAGATGTATTCTTGTAATCAAAGTACAGGTCGCAATTATGGCCCGATCTTGACGAAACTTTACACATATCTTTTTTTTGGCCCAAGGACGAACCCTATTTAATTTGGTTAAAATCGGTTCAGATTTGGATATAGCCCCCATATATATGTTAGCCCCGATTTGACATGTAAGCGCTGTAAAAACTTTATTTTATATCCGATCAGTATGAAATTCAGCAGAAAGAGGTCTCTTATTATATGAATGAACACTGTTAAATTTGGAAGAAATCGGTTCAGATTTAGATATAGTCCCCATATATACGTTACCCCCGATTTCAAATGTAAGCGCCGTAAAAAATTTATTTTATAAACGATCAGTGGGAAATTCGGCAGAAAGAGGTTTCTTATTACATGAAGGAATACTGCCAAATTCGGAGAAAATCGGTTCAGATTTAGATATAGCCCCCATATATATGTTACACCCGATTTTACATGTAAGCGCTGTAAAAAGTGTATTTTTAATCCGATCAGTACGAAATTCTGCAGAAAGGCGTTTCTTATTACATGAATTAATACTGCCAAATTTGAGGGAAATCGGTTGAGATTTAGATATAGCTCCCATATATATGTTACCCCCGATTTTACATGTAAGCGCTGTAAAAGTGTACTTTTAATCCGATCAGTACGAAATTCGGCAGAAAGAGGTTTCTCATTACGTGAATTAACACTGCCAAATTTGAGGGAAATCGGTTCAGATTTAGATATAGCCCCCATATATGTATATGTTACCCCCGATTTGACATGTAAGCGCTGTAGAACTGTATTTTAAATCCGATCAGTAAAACAAATTGTCAGAAGGGGTTTCTCATTACATGAATAAACACTGCCTAATTTGAGGCAAATCGGTTCAGATTTAGATATAGCCCCCATATATACGTTACCCACGATTTAACATGTAAGCGCTGTACAATCTGTATTTTATATCCGATCAGTAAAAAATCTACACAAAGTGGTTTCTTATTATATGAAAGGATACTTCCAAATTCAGAGAAAATCGGTTCAGATTTAGATATATCCCCCATATATATGTTACCCCCGATTTGACATGTAAGTGCTGTAGAGACTGTATTTTATATCCGGTCAGTACGAAATTTGACAGAAAGAAGTTTCTTTTTTTCAATGAATGAGTATTCAAGGAAAATCCGTTCAGATTTATATATAATCTCAGCCACTATGGCTCATTACCTCGATGTCCGTAGAGAGATGCCGGGCACACCACCAATCTGCAACGATGCAGGATGGCATCAGGGGAGAGTAAAGCTCTTACATTTCGGTGATGCCAGATCAGTAGACCTGTATAAGGCTGATCTGAGTCGAGCGGGTGAGGTGTGGCCGGGTGCCCAGTTGGATATTGTCGAAAAAACAACATCCCTAGTCACCCTAGAGCCATCACCTGGGTTACAGAAGAGCCCTCCAACCCGGCTGACATATTAGAAATAATAAAAGATTCCAATCCTGGTCTGCCCGCCCATAATTGGAGAATCAGCAAGGTGGGTGAGGCGGATGGTAGAAAGCGGCAGGTCAATTTGATCCTTAACGCTGAATCCACCTCCCATATACAACGTGCAAGTGCAGTATGGCTTCGAGACTATAGTCTTGAAGGTATACAAGCAGGATATAGTTCCCACTGCGGAAGGTGAGTCGTCCACCGCGGTTGATACACAGCTTTCTGGAAGTGCGGAGGTATCCACGCCCATTATTTCGGGTGACTTCAACTCTAACAGAAGATCTGTAACGTCCTACTCTGAGGACGAAAGCTCTACTTCTAACACGGAGGGGCTGAGGGGAGTCTCCGGACTCTTTGACGCATCTGGCGGGGACACGCTTCTCGATGATACGGACGAAGAGTTCGATAACACCCTTGTCGGGGTGGAAGTTAATCTGTCAATTACCAATGATGGTAAGAATTTTACAGATTAACCTCCATCACGCTAAAGCAGCCTCAGCGGCTCTATTGCTGCGCCTGTCCACAGGTGCAGTAGACATCGTCCTGATACAGGAGCCCTACGCAGTGGGAGGAAGGGTGTGCGGTATCAGGACACCCAACTTTAAACTGCTTGTGGCCAACTGTGAAGGCACTCCAAGAACCTGCATTTTGGCCAGGAAAGATCTAAGTATATTTCTCCTGGCTAATTTAAGTGGTAAAGACCAAACATCTGCTAGTCTGGAGATCGGTAATCGCATATACAGGGTTGCCCATATTCGACGGACCCATGTTTTTTTGGGCCCATTCCAATCGACGAGGCTTGTCCGCAGGCAACAATCTTTGCGTCAATTGAATTTTGTACGGGAACAAATGCAAATCAACGCGAATAATCCGTTGTAAAGTGGACCGAGCCATGCCCAACTGCTGAGAACGGCGTTTTTGGGATGTTCTTGGGGACCTCTCAACACTGGCTCGTACGGCAGCGATATTCTCGGCCGATCGCCTTGGTCGACTTTTATTTGGCCTCTTCGGATTAGAAAGAGCCTCACCAGTCGAAAATTTTTCGTATAAACGCTTAATGGTGTTCTTAGAAGGCGCACTTCCCACATTTTTTAATATTTTAAAAGCACGTTGAGTTTTCACAATTGACTTCTTCTGTTGAATGTAAATTTCAACTATTTCAGAGCGCTTGCGTGGCGTGTATTGTTCCATGGTAAAAATCTGCTTGGACTGACGCTTCAAACGCGGTATGTCATTAAGCGATCTGACATCTCTGTCAAAAGTTATGGCGTTGCCAGATGGGTCCTTCGAATATGGGAGACCCTGTATTGGGTGGTCTCCAGTTACTTCCCTTATGAAGCTGTAGTACCGACTGCTCTATTCAGGGAAGTAGTAGAAGAAGCAACATCTGACGAGGTCGAGCTGATTGTTGGCGCAGACACGAACGCTCATCATACTATCTGGGGTAGTACGGATATAAACAATAGGGGTGATTCGCTTCTTGACTTTATTCTAACTACCAACCTAAGTATTTGTAACATAGGTAATAAACCGACCTTTACAATTAAAGACAGACAAGAAGTACTCGACGTAACGTTTGCTACTGACCGGCTGTCAGACAAAATTATTGGGTGGAATGTACTGGACGACCACTCATTCTCAGATCACCATTATATTGAGTTCAAACTCGCTGAAAAAGCGCCTGAACCTGCCGTCCACAGAAATGTGAGAAAGACAAAGTGGCACCTGTATGAAAAGAATTTCAAGAAAGTCCTCAACTCCAAACTTCTGTACGAACCGAATGACAAAGCCGGTCTGGATCATCTGGTCGAGCATATCACCACATCACTCAATAGTTCCCTTGAAGAAGCCTGTCCAAAAACAAGGTACAAGGGTAAAACTAAACCCCAATGGTGGACTTCTGAGCTAACGGCTATGAAAAAGACCTGCAACAAGCTATTCAACAAGGCTAAATCTACAGGGGTCGCTAATGTTTGGGATGCCTATAAAGAGCAACTCAAGATCTATAAGAAGGAGCTTAGAAAGGCGCAAATACGCTCTTGGTATACCTTCTGTGGCGAAGTGGAAAAGGTCTCCGACGCCGCAAGGCTGAGGAAAATATTATCAGCTTCACCCTGTACAGTGGGTTACTTGCAGGATGAGGCAAATAATTGGACCAAAAACAGCGAGCAGTCGCTCAATGTACTGCTCGACACACATTTCCCGGGGAACTCTCTAACAGAACCAGAGGATCAGCAGGACCAACAAGAGAGCGAGTGGACTGCGAGCGTCGCTAGCCTGTTGACTGAGAGATCCAGAATAAGCTGGGCTATTAATAGCTTTGAGCCCTTCAAGTCACCTGGACCAGATGGCATCACTCCAGCAGAAATGCAGAAAATGTTGAAATACATTATCCCCTGGCTGGAGAAAATTTATGTAGGCTGTATCAGGCTTTCATACATCCCGAATCGATGGAGGGATACCAAAGTGGTATTCATACCAAAAGCAGGGAAGATAGAAGAAGCAACATCTGACGAGGTCGAGCTGATTGTTGGCGCAGACACGAACGCTCATCATACTATCTGGGGTAGTACGGATATAAACAATAGGGGTGATTCGCTTCTTGACTTTATTCTAACTACCAACCTAAGTATTTGTAACATAGGTAATAAACCGACCTTTACAATTAAAGACAGACAAGAAGTACTCGACGTAACGTTTGCTACTGACCGGCTGTCAGACAAAATTATTGGGTGGAATGTACTGGACGACCACTCATTCTCAGATCACCATTATATTGAGTTCAAACTCGCTGAAAAAGCGCCTGAACCTGCCGTCCACAGAAATGTGAGAAAGACAAAGTGGCACCTGTATGAAAAGAATTTCAAGAAAGTCCTCAACTCCAAACTTCTGTACGAACCGAATGACAAAGCCGGTCTGGATCATCTGGTCGAGCATATCACCACATCACTCAATAGTTCCCTTGAAGAAGCCTGTCCAAAAACAAGGTACAAGGGTAAAACTAAACCCCAATGGTGGACTTCTGAGCTAACGGCTATGAAAAAGACCTGCAACAAGCTATTCAACAAGGCTAAATCTACAGGGGTCGCTAATGTTTGGGATGCCTATAAAGAGCAACTCAAGATCTATAAGAAGGAGCTTAGAAAGGCGCAAATACGCTCTTGGTATACCTTCTGTGGCGAAGTGGAAAAGGTCTCCGACGCCGCAAGGCTGAGGAAAATATTATCAGCTTCACCCTGTACAGTGGGTTACTTGCAGGATGAGGCAAATAATTGGACCAAAAACAGCGAGCAGTCGCTCAATGTACTGCTCGACACACATTTCCCGGGGAACTCTCTAACAGAACCAGAGGATCAGCAGGACCAACAAGAGAGCGAGTGGACTGCGAGCGTCGCTAGCCTGTTGACTGAGAGATCCAGAATAAGCTGGGCTATTAATAGCTTTGAGCCCTTCAAGTCACCTGGACCAGATGGCATCACTCCAGCAGAAATGCAGAAAATGTTGAAATACATTATCCCCTGGCTGGAGAAAATTTATGTAGGCTGTATCAGGCTTTCATACATCCCGAATCGATGGAGGGATACCAAAGTGGTATTCATACCAAAAGCAGGGAAGATATCACACACTAGGCCAAAAGACTTCAGACCAATTAGCCTATCCTCCTTCCTATTGAAAGTTCTGGAAAGACTTTTAGATTATTTCATTAGGGAAAACCTGGATACAAAAATCCTGTCAGTGAACCAACATGCTTACAATAAGGGGAAGTCTACAGAATCAGCCCTGCACGAACTTGTGAGCACTATCGAATCGTCCCTGCATTTCAATGAATTCACCATGGTGGCATTTCTTGACATAGAAGGGGCTTTTAACAACATTCACTCAGATGCAGTAATTGCGGCACTGTCACATCTTAATGTTAACTCTAGTTTGATTAGACTAATTCAAAGTCTGCTCAACAGAAGACGCATAACAGCATGTCTTGGGTCCACAACTCTAACAAGGTTTGTAAACAGAGGGACCCCACAAGGAGGAGTACTGTCTCCACTAATTTGGAACCTAGCGGTGAATGAAATCCTGCTAGATCTAGAACGTTGTGGCTGCAAGGTCGTGGCATATGCGGACGACGTTGCAATCGCAGTGAGTGGCAAATTCGAAAACGTCCCCCGAGACATTCTACAATTGGCTCTGAACAAATTGGCTAGATGGGCCAGAAGCAGCGGTTTGGGCATAAACCCAAACAAGACAGAATTGGTTCTCTTTACTAGGATGAATAAAGTCCCACATGTGCACCCTCCACCTCGGATAAATGGAACAGATCTAGTCTTTTCTGAAAGTGCAAAATTTTTAGGAATAATTCTAGATAGAAAACTGTTATTTAGACTTAATGTATTGGAACGTGTAAGGAAAGCTAACGTCGCCTTATATTCCTGCAAAAAGGCTGTAGGGTCGCGGTGGGGCCTCTCTCCTAAAATCGTCCACTGGATATATATAGCAGTAGTTCGTCCTATACTGCTATACGGCATGTGGTACTAACAAAGGTTCAGAGAACTGCCTGCCTGAGCATAAGCGGAGCCTTAAGGTCTATAGTGACCGAGTCTCTACAAGCCCTTCATATACTGCCGATTAATATTGTGGCGAGAGAAGTTGCAACCAAAGCGGCAATAAGATTAAACTGCCTATCAATGTGGAAGTACAAAAACTACGGTCACATGAGAATATCAAAGTGTAGTGCTATGGTAACCGACCGAGTGGACTATATACCAACGGTGTACACCTTCGAGAGAAATTACATCACTATGATTCCCGCGAGAGATGAATGGGTTGGAAGAAAACCAGGTAATAGAAACCATCTCCACTTTTACACGGATGGTTCGAAGCTTGATGAAAAGGTTGGCTTCGGAGTACACTATGCAGAGCTTAGATTGGATATAGCTCACAGACTACCAGATACCTGCAGTGTCTATCAAGCCGAAATAATGGCAATATGGGAAGTAGCCAAGTGGCTGAGTCGCAACAAAGTAACCAACACTGGCGTTGTCATTTACTCGGACAGCCAGGCTGCCATCAATTCTCTGGAGGCAACATCCCTAAATTCACAAACAGCCCTCGACTGCCGCAGATCTCTTAACGAGATGGCTGAGCAGTTTAACATACAACTCATATGGGTGCCTGGGCATAGGGATATCCCGGGGAACTGCAAAGCCGATGAACTTGCTAGGAAAGGGACGACATTACAAATTCTCGAAGAATTTGCATATATTGGTGCGCCACTATCCACGTGCAAGCTTTGGCTTAGGCAAGAGGCAATCAGGCAGTCCAACGAAAGTTGGACAGAAATCGGCACCTGCAGAGTAGCTAGACAAATCTGGCCAAGGTATGACCTGAGAAGATCAAAATATCTCCTCGCACTAGAGAGACAAAGATTGTCTACGTTAGTATCAGTTCTGACGGGACACTGCTTGATCGGCGAACACGCCAAAAGATTGGGTATTGACTCTAATGACTTCTGCAGAAGCTGTGGAGATGAGGAAGCATTGAGCACTTGCTATGCGACTGTCCCGCTCTGAGTAAACGACGACTGGACATACTGGGGTCGGCTTTTCTAGGCAGCCTAACAGATCTTTCCAGTACCGATATTCGTAATATCGACAAATTTGTATATCAAACAGGTTGGTTTCGATGAGGGGCATTTCAGCCCGTGGTAACACTAGGGACCTAAACTGGTCTATGTGAGCTTGTATAAAAAATACGGCTGCCACCCTTACCTAACCTAACCTATATATAATCTCCATATATATGTTCCTCCTGATTTGGTACCAAAGCGCTATATAAGTTGTACTTTACTTCCGATCAAAATTTTCCAGAAAGATGTTCCTAATTTTTTTATATAAGCGCTATTTTAGAGACCTGAAAGGCTTCAGCGGAAATGAAAATTAAAACATTACTTAAACCAATTATTCCAAGGTAGTACCAATTATTCCAAAGTAGTACCTACCTAACATACCTTGCATATATTACTTATATTGTGTACGACCAAAAATCGGACTATTTATTGTGTTAAGGCTAATAATAACCACAGTAAATGCAAATATGTGGAATATTATTATTAGTTCAATTTTTAATTCCGCACATTATATTAAACTCCTCTTTGGAATAAGCCTTGATGTGGCGGTGGAGCTAAGTACTTTCGTAAAAGAAAGGAAACTAATTATTCCAACTATTCAAAAAGAAATTCTTAATGTACATTTCCGAGGTGGTGTAGGGTATTATATAGTCGGCCCCGCCCGACTTTAACCTTTCCTTACTGGCTTTTCTTTAAACCAGTAAGGAAAGGCAGAAAGTCGGACGGGGCCGACAATATAATACCCTACACCTCCCTAACAATGCGATAAGGGTTATTGCGATAATAATTTGGAATAATTGGTAAATGGGTAAGAACATATATATGTGGATATATCTAATTCTGAACCGATAATCGCTAAATTAAGCAATATTCGTTCCTAAATTGAGAAACATCTTTCTGGAGAACTTTGTAATGATCGGAAGTAAAGTACAACTTCTATAGCGCTTTGTAACCAAATCAGGAGGAACATATATATGGGGCTTTCTGTCGAATTTCGTACTGATCGGATATAAAATACAGTCTCTACAGCGCTTGAATGTCAAATCGGTGCTAACATATATATGGGGACTATATCTAAATCTGAACCGATTTTCTCCAAATTTGGCAGTTTTCCTTCGTGTAATAAGAAACCTCTTTCTGCCGAATTTCGTACTGATCGGATATAAAATACAGTTTCTACAGCTATTGAATTTCAAATCGGGGGTAACATATATATGGGGGCTATATCTAAATCTGAACCGATTTTCTCCGAATTAGGCAGTATCCCTTCATGTAATAAGAAATCTCTTTCTGCCGAATTTCGTACTGATTGGATATAAAATACAGTTTCTACAGCGCTTACATATCAAATCGGGTGCAACATATATATGGGGGCTATATCTAAATCTGAACCGATTTCCCAAATTTTGTATTGTATCTAAGTGTATCACGAGTCTACTCTCTGTCAATTTTTGTACAAATCGGTTACAAAATGTTGCTTATACAGTGCATATATGCCAAATCGGAGGTACATGTATGGGAGCTGTATGTAAATCTGAACCGATTTTAACCAAATTCAATAGGGATCGTCCTTCTGCCTAAAAAAAGATAAGTGCAAAGTTTCGTTGAGATCGTACCATAATTGCGACCTGTACTTTGATTACAAGAATACATCTACAGACAGACAGACGGACATAGCTAAATCGACTCAGAAAGTGATTACAAGTCGATCGGTATAATAAACAATGGGTCTATCTCTTCTCCTTTTGGGTGTTACAAACAAATGCACAAAGTCATAATACCCTGTACCACAGTGTGGTGTAGGGTATAAAAAGTAGGGAACCTCGAAATGGATCACCATATATATAAAAAAGTTTTTATGTCTCGGACACCAAAAAATGTTTGTTGCATAGTTTGCAATGTGCATAATTTCCACAATCATCAAAAATAAAACGATGCGCCTCCTAATCCTAAGCTTCCGCCATATCTGCACCGCGCACTGCGTAAGCCTTGATGATTATAGCTGAGACAAAAGTGCCTCGTTCTTCGCGTACAAGAATTCAATCTTCAACTAAGTATCAATGGTTATTAAGTGCAACACTGCAGTATCCACAAAGAGAATAGAAATTAATTTATGAAGAGAATAAAATTTCAGTGGTTCATTATTATTTTTTCGCCAAGATACTTCTTTGTGTCCAATTTTATGCAGATTTGCTGATGCTTCTACTAAATTTCGTAGTTATTAAAGCATAATTGCGACATATACTTTGATTACAAGAATACATCTACAGCCATACGTACATATCTAAATCGGTTCAGAAAATGATTCCAATTCGATCGGTATAATAAACAATTGCTTTATCTCTACTCATTTTTGTGTTATAAACAAATGCATAATACCCTGTACCACAGGGTAACATTTACTGTAACATTTATGTTTCAAGAGGAATATGATTGGAACAAAATAGCACAGAAGCATTTTTTCAGTGTGGAGGCTCTGAGGGAATCACATAAAATGTTCTCAGGGTACTACGTAATAAATGTACTCGTACATGGAGGAAAATCGCCATTTTTATACCCTACACCACACTGTGGTACAGGGTATTATAACATTGTGCATTTGTTTGTAACACCCAAAAGGAGAAGAAATAGACCCATCGTTTATTATACCGATCGACTTAGAATCACTTTCTGAGTTGATTTAGCTATGTCCGTCTGTCCGTCTGTCTGTCTGTCCGTCTGTGCATGTATTCTTGTAATCACAGTACAGGTCGCAATTATGGTCCGATCTCGACGAAACTTTACACATATCTTTTTTTTGGCCCAAGGACGATCCCTATTGAATTTGGTTAAAATAGGTTCAGATTTAGATATAGCCCCCATATATATGTTAGCCCCGATTTGACATGTAAGCGCTGTAAAAACTTTATTTTATATCCGATCAGTATTAAATTCGGCAGAAAGAGGTTTCTTATTATATGAATGAACACTGTTAAATTTGGAAGAAATCGGTTCAGATTTAGATATAGCTCCCATATATACGTTACCCCCGACTTCACATGTAAGCGCTGTAAAAACTGTATTTTATATCCGATCAGTATGAAATTCGGCAGAAAGAGGTTTCCTATTATTTGAATGAACACCGTTAAATTTGGAAGAAATCGGTTCATATTTAGATATAGCCCCATATAAACGTTACCCCCGATTTGACATTTAAGCGCTGTAAAAATGTTATTTTATATCCGATCAGTGCGAACTTCGGCAAAAAGAGGTTTCCTTCTACATGAAGAAATACTGCCAAATTCGGAGAAAATCGATTCAGATTTAGATATAGCCCCCATATATATGTTACCCCCGATTTGACATGTAAGCGCTGTAGAGACTGTATTTTATATCCGATCAGTACGAAATTCGACAGAAAGATGTCTTTTTACATGAATGAGTACTCAGGGAAAATCGGTTCAGATTTATATATAACTTCCGTATATATGTTCCTCCTGATTTGGTATCAAAGCGCTATAGAAGTTGTACTTTACTTCCGATCATTAAAATTTTCCAGAAATATGTTTCTCAATTTAGGAACGAGTATTGCTTAATAAGCTATTATCGGTTCAGAATTAGATAATATGTCCCTACCCATTTACCAATTATTCCAAATTATTATCGCAATGACCCTTATCGCATTGTTAGGGAGGTGTAGGGTATTATATAGTCGGCCCCGCCCGACTTTCTGCCTTTCCTTACTGGTTTTATATCCGATCAGTATGAAATTCGGCAGAAAGAGGTTTCTTATTATATGGATGAACACTGTTAAATTTGGAAGAAATCGGTTCAGATTTAGATATAGCCCCCATATATACGTTACCCCCGATTTGACATGTAAGCGCTGTAAAAATGTTATTTTATATTCGATCAGTGCGAAATTCGGCAAAGAGAGGTTTCTTATTACATGAAGGAATACTGCCAAATTCGGAGAAAATCGTTTCGGATTTAGATATAGCCCCCATATATATGTTACCCCCGATTTCACATGTAAGCGCTGTAAAAACTGTATTTTATATCCAATCAGTATTATATGAATGAACACTTTTAAATTTGGAAGAAATCGGTTCAGATTTAGATATAGCCCCCATATATACGTTACCCCCGATTTGACATGTGAGCGCTGTAAAAATGTTATTTTATATCCCATTAGTGCGAAAGTTGGCAAAAAGTGGTTTCTTTCTACATGAAGGAATACTGCCAAATTCGGAGAAACTCGGTTTAGATTTAGATATAACTCCTATATATATTTTACCCCCGATTTGTAAGCGCTGTAGAGACTGTATTTTATATCCGATCAGTACGAAATTCGACAGAAGGAGGTCTTTTTACATGAATAAGTATTCAGGGAAGATGGGTTCAGATTTATATTAAAGCTCCATATATACACGCTGAAAAAAAATCGCTTCTGTAGTATATTGTCCCAAACATATTCTGCTGGAAACATACATATGTTTAGAACACACTTCAAATATATAATATTTGACATGCATAAATATTAAATGTTTGGGAGGATAATGTTCCAAACAAAATAATGTTTTCATTCGCATATTTTTTTATTTCGAACAAATATTGTCGAAACCAAGATTAATTTGTATTTAAGTATCAAGGACTTAATTTAAAGGCAAGGTTTCTGTTTTTCGGAAGTTCAAAGTGATTTTTTTTAGAAATTTCATATGTTTGTAAAATTAGATTAAAATTTAAATCGTATACTCTTTCGTAACTTATAATTGCATTGATGGATTGACAAAAAGTGATGAATTGGAATATTTATAAAATAAAAATTAGTGCTGCAAAACCAAATATAAAGCTGCTTATGATATTTTTAACTATAAGTATAAAATATACCACGAACAAATTTAAACTAAAATTCGAAAAAGACAGCAAAGTTTTAAAAATCTTTTTAAATAAAATATATTTTGAAAACTTCTTAAACAATAACTTTGGTTGTGTTTAAACACATATTTTATTTGTGAAAGTCAGTTCGCAAATATATTTTGTTCTAATATATTAATATATGCGTTCCAAACAAAATTTCCTGATTTTCAAATAAAATTTATTTGTTCAAAAATATATAATATTTAAAAATTTTGGTTCCAAGTATAATTTTTTTCAATTCAAACATATAAAAAATGGCGATTTGCCTCCGTGTATGTTCCTCCTGATTTGGTATCAAACCGCTATAGAAGTTGTATTTTACTTCCGATCATTAAAATTTTCCAGAAAGATGTTTCTCACTTTAGGAACGAATATTGCTTAATTTAGCGATTATCGTTTCAGAATTAGATAATATGTTTCTACCCATTTACCAATTATTCCAAATTATTATGGCAATGACCATTATAGCATTGTTAGGGAGGTGTAGGGTATTATATAGTCGGCCCCGCCCGACTTTCTGGTTTCCATAATTCGACCAAAAAATTAAAACTTTGACCCACTGTAAGAAAAAAACTCAGACCAGCTGGACCATAAGTTTATTCTACGAAAATTATCTACTCAACATGCCCTTTCTATAGTATAGGATCCCTACTCTGTTCCAAAAATGCTGTTGGGCAGTGTATATTAGAACAAACTATATTTTCGAACTGACTTTCACAAATAAAATATGTGCTTACACACAAATAAAGTTATTGTTTAAGAAGGCTTCCAAAGATATTTTATTCAAAAAAGATTTTTAAAACTATGCTGACCTGTTCGAATTTTAGTTTAAATTTTTCCTAGATTTCGCATTAGATTTTGTTTATAAATTCAAATTCATCATTTTTTGTCAATCCATCAATCCAATTTATAGTACGAAAGAGTCTTAAATTTTAATACCATTTTACAAACATATATTTAAAAAAAAATGCTCTTTCAACTTCTGAACAGCAAACATGCCTTTAAATTAAGTCATTGATACATTGTCAAAAATTATTAAATACAAATTAAACTTCGTTTCGTAAATATTAGTTCAAAATAGAAAATATTTGGAAGAAAACAGACTTCTGATGATATCAACGTCCCCCCAAATATGTGTGCGTCCAATATTATATATTTAGAATGTACCCTGCGATTTTTTCATCGTGTATCATACCAGACAGAACATTTTTGTTTATAAGACACATATTGTTGTAGAAAAACGCAAATATTTTTATAATGTTCGTAATATTTTTGTATTTATTTCACAAATATTTTCATATATTATTTTTATTTGTTTTGCAGTATCTATTCAAATGTCCATTCAAACGTTGGCGGCAAGTTTGCCACATGTCGTAATAATTCGCGATGTATTTTCCAATGTTATTTGGAAGTTCATGACGGCGAATGAAATACAAGCCCTTTTCAATTCATGGCTTTAATAATGTGAATAACCCGCACGTGTTGCAGCTGTTGCAGCAGTTGCTGCAGTCGCTGCAGTTGCAGCAGTCGCAGGAGTCACAGGAGCCGCATCAGTAATGCCAAATCCTGCACTCAACGCAAGGAGAACGCCCAAGAAGAAGGAGGTATAGTTGAAGTTCATTGTTTTACTTAGAGATGATTAGATGAACGAGCACTTGTTATTAACCTTTTAAGAATTACTGTATTGCTTATCAAATAATTTTGCTTTCTTATATACTGTTAGATCAGTAGAGATTTTTAATTTTCTTTCTAGAAACATCAAAACTACATATATCGTTAGCGAAAATATTTGCCTAACCTCTGCTGCGTTGGTTATTTACACTAGCTTCCAATAAAATTTATAAAATATAGACCTTTTGGCAGTATTGGAAACAATTCAGAATATTGTTTAAATTTTTTGGTTTTACGCAATTTTTAATTGTTCTTGCACTATTTTTAAGAAAACATAACAGACTTTTTTTTGAAAAAAACGTAAAAAAAAATAATTAAAATTGTTTTCCAAAATTTTTTTAAAATCTTTATTTAAAAAAAATTACAGAATATGCGCCGGACACTCACTCTACAAACTTAGAAGAGGTGACCGGTCATAACGCCCAAATTTGTTTTTGGGCCTTATGACCACGGCTAGGCCGGTCATAAATCATAAAGCCCAATTTTGTTTTGGGCATAAGGCCCAACAATTTTGTTGGGCGTTATGTCCTTTTTTTGGTTTTATAAGTATTAATGCAAAATTTATTACGAATATTTTGAAAATAAGGCACAAAATATTTTTAAATAAAATTAAATTCCCTAAGAACGGCCCAGCTTGCCGGCTTTATTTAAAAAATTCGGACATCAATGTACTGCAGAATGTGTTCATACGTCTTTTGGAATTTTTGACATCAAGATAAATTCGAAATGGAAAACGTAAATATGGAAACCTTGTCGTTACTTTTCAGTAGAATTTTGGGAAACGCAATTTGAAAAGGGAAGAAATTATGGAATTGCTAATGATGAGAATTTGAAAGAAAATCACTGGCGTTCTGCGGATGCAGAAACTGAGCGTGGGAAATTCTACGAGGAATCGCGCGAGTTAGTAAGGCCGACCAAGAGGAACGAATAAACCACACCAAGAAGAACAAATGACTCTTCGATTTGACAGTTTTACAACAATTGAATTGATTTATTTTGTGAACGTTATTATAAAGGTGCTACTTATTACGAAAGTGCCAAATAAACATAAAATTATTTGACTCGTGCCGGAAATCAAAGTATAAAAGTGAAGTATGTATGTATGTCTGTAGTGTTGTACTACATTTTGGGTATTGCGAAAGTGCAGTGTCATTAAAAATAAGCAGTGTTGTGTTATGTTACATTATTATTTTGGGTAAGTGTGGAAATGTTCTTTAATATAACCCAGCGGCGGAAATTGCGAGGCCTTCCATATATAAGACATGCGGAAGGCCTTATTCGGCAAGGACTTCCCTATGTAAGGCCTGCCAAATGCATGATTATTGATCAGTTGAAGGCATGCCAATATCAGGCATGATGCAGGACTTCTAAAAGAATGGAGAGGGAATGTGAGAGCGTGTGGTTCGTAGTCCAGCGTTCATAACAAATACAACAAATGAAAAAAAAAAAACGTTATCCAAATCCCAACAAAGAATCTTCCTTTTTGATAGCTTGAAGAATGCCTTCTAAAGCGAAGACAGAGGGAATGTAAGAGAGAGAGGTTCATCGTCGATCGTTCTTATCAAATGAAAGAGCAAAAACAATAAACGCTATGTAAATCTCAACATACCTATAATCTTCCTTTTTGATAGCCTGAAGAAGGCCTTCTAAAACGAAGGCAGAGGGAATGCAAAAGCGAGTGGTTCGTAGTCCATCGTGCTTAAATACCACAAATGAAAGAGCAGCAACAACAAAACGAAGTATGCCGTTATACAAATTCCAACGTAATGTGAAGGGAATGCAAATTAACAAGACGGTTCGTCGCGCTTGTTTAAATTTTCTTGAGTTACGAACGAGGAGAAATGATTTTGCAAACGCGGAAATAGTTTTTTTACTTTTTTGCACTTATCAATCAATATTAATTTTTTAATTGTGATACATAATTACAAAAAAATCTGTCTTAAAACAAGCAAAAAAAACAATCGCCGCGGGACGAATCATCTTGTTAAATTCTATCACTTTAGTTTCGTACAGAGAGGGGGATGAAAAAAAGCAAGAAAAAACAAAACCAAAAACAGTTTTCATAAAACGCTATCAGTTGTTATCAGTTTCTGATCTTGCATTCATCGGTTCGGGTGTTTTAAAGGTTTTAAATAATAAAAGATTTTAGGTTATTTATTGAATTGCATTATTTTGTTGTTTTTTTTTGGTTTATACTTTTTAAGTTGAATTAAATTATTTTTTTGTGTGTTATGCAAATAAAAGAAACATCAAAATAAAAAATAATAGTTACTAAAAAAATTAATATTAGTATAATTTTTTCAATTCTGCAGCGGAAGAACCAGATGGGCGTCTATCAAAACTTCGAAGACTTTCGAGACCTGATTTTTTCAGACATGATGTATGCATTATTTAAATTAGCCTTCAGCAGACCTTCTTTTATAGTCCTTCCGGAAGGCCTGATTTTTTCTGACATGCGTTATCCCTTATCTATGAAGGCCTTCTGGAGGCATTCTTGTAGGGAAACGGAAAGGAAGGCCTTGCCTCCCAATCTCATGTTAAATGGAAAGGAACAGGTAATGTGTAGGGAAGGCCTCCGTCATGACTAAGAAGGCCTGATATAAGGCCTTATAGCTCATGCATTCCGCCGCTGGGAAATTGTATGTATACATGTGTGTGTGTGTAAACATATTAATATCATAATATTTGTATGTCAAATTGCAGTTTTAAATAAATGTATTACTTACTCTAATAATTAAAGTATGTATGTCGCCGTTGGTCTTCCGGTTCAGTTAGTGTTGTTGTTGTTGCGTCTGGGCGGTGCACAGTGGGATAATGTAATTCGCGCGCAGCTCTTCGTAGGTTTTCTGCAATTTCTGCATATGGCCCTTTTCCACTTTACATTCCCCAAACATTTTAAATAAGTTAGTATTTAGTCGTAAACAATACATATTTTTGTCATATGTGATGGCCCTTTCCAAATTACATTTCCAAAATATGTCAAACATGTTAGTATAGTTTTATAAAACAGTACATGTGTTGAAGATAATACATTTGCAGCGAAGTCAAGTGCGAGGAATTCTACGAGGAATCTCACGCGCGTTATTTATTGTAGAATTCCTCTCATTCGATTTTGCTGCAAATCTATTATCTTCAGTACAAGTTCTGTTTTTGCGTCAGATGTCTTTCGGCGTTATTATTACTCACATGTCGTTCGTAGCCGATGTATAAGATCAATAATTGATAGTCATGTAGCCTCATTTGTCCTTAACTGACCCTACACATTTCAAGATGGTGTTCAGCCTCGTTCCTTTTTAAAACAAAATTTACAAAAAACTGTCAATGATATTTCTTTATAAACTACTAGCTGGACCCGGTCCACTTCGTTGCCCCAGTAGTTTAGGCGTTATGCTAGAACAAACACATAAACAGACAGACAAACAAACGATTTGCCATGCCAACATTTTCCCCATCCACTTTTTGCAAAAAATTTTTTTCCAAAACCATCTCAGACAAAGTAGCTTTCAGACAAAAGAAAAATTTTAAAATCGGTCCAGTAGTTTAAGCGTCTATAAAACACATACATACATACATACAAAGATTTTTCCATTTTTATATACATATGTATATAGAATGATAAATTACAAAATAGACAGAATCATTTGAATAAAAAATAATTCCCATTTCTGACATTTTTTAGTAAAAATGCTATTACGAGTATATAGAATCAATAGAGTTATATAGGATCAGCTCAGATTAGATGCCTACATATATGTATTACACATATCTATGTTGGTGTTTTTCTGGTCCAGTATGCAAATTAAAATTTAAATAGCCATATATAAAAATATTAGCGAATTTTCGCATATATCGAGGATGTCTTAGTAAAGGCCTTCAAGAAGAGCTCTAATTGATATAAATCTACAAACGGGTTTTTAAAATATAACAAATGTAATGTTCACATCTCAGGAATTTCTTAATAAATATTTTTTTTAAAAAGAACGGGGCTGAACACAATCTTCAAATATTCAGCGTTCATTTATATATATGTTAGGGTGGCAGCCGTATTTTTTATACAAGCTCACATAGACCAGTTTAGGTCCCTAGTGTTACCACGGGCTGAAATGCCCCTCATCGATACCAACCTGTTTGATGTACAAATTTGTCGAAAGTACGAATATCGCTACTGGAAAGATCTGTTAGGCTGCCTAGAAAAGCCGACCCCAGTATGTCCAGTCGTCGTTTACTCAGAGCGGGGAAGTCGCATAGCAAGTGCTCAATGCTCTCCACTTCTTCCTCATCTCCACAGCTTCTGCAGAAGTCATTAGAGTCAATACCCAATCTTTTGGCGTGTTGGCCGATCAAGCACTGTCCCGTCAGAACTGATACTAACGTAGCCAATCTTTGCCTCTCTAGTGCGAGGAGATATTTTGATCTTCTCAGGTCATACCTTGGCCAGATTTGTCTAGCTACTCTGCAGGTGTCGATTTCTGTCCATCTTTCGTTGGACAAGTTCATCGGCTTTGCAGTTCCCCGGGATATCCCTATGCCCAGACACCCATATGAGGTGTATATTAAACTGCTCAGCCATCTCGTTAAGAGATCTGCGGCAGTCGAGGGCTGTTTGTGAATTTAGGGATGTTGCCTCCAGAGAATTGATGGCAGCCTGGCTGTCCGAGTAAATTACAACGCCAGTGTTGGTTACTATGTTGCGACTCAGCCACTTGGCTACTTCCCATATTGCCATTATTTCGGTTTGATAGACACTGCAAGTGTGTGGTAGTCTGTGAGCTATATCTAATCTAAGCTCTGCACAGTGTACTCCGAAGCCAACCTTTTCACCAAGCTTCGAACCATCCGTGTAAAAGTGGAGATGGTTTCTATTACCTGGTATTCTTCCAACCCATTCACCTCTGGCGGGAATCATAGTGATGTAATTTCTCTCGAAGGTGTACACCGTTGGTATATAGTCCATTCGGTCGGTTACCATATCACTACACTTTGATATCCTCATGTGACCGTAGTTTTTGTACCTCCACATTGATAGGCTGTTTAATCTTATTGCTGCTTTGGTTGCAACTTCTCTCGCCACAAAATTAATCGGCAGTAGATGGAGTAGGGCTTGTAGAGACTCGGTCGCTGTAGTCCTTAAGGCTCCGCTTATGCTAAGGCAGGCTGTTCTCTGAAGCTTTGTTAGTAGGTTGGTGATGGTTAGTTTTTCAGTTGCCGTCAACCATACCACAATGCCGTATAGCAGTATAGGACGAACTACTGCTATATATATCCAGTGGACGAGTTTAGGAGAGAGGCCCCACAGTGACACTACAGCCTTTTTGCAGGAATATAAGGCGATGTTGGCCTTCCTTACACGTTAAGTGTAAATAATAGTTTTCTATCTAGAATTATTCCTAAAAATTTTGCACTTTCAGAAAAGGCTAGATCTGTTCCACTTATCCGAGGTGGAGGGTCCACATGTGGGATTGTATTCATCCTAGTAAAGAGAACCAATTCTGTCTTGCTTGGGTTTACGCCAAAACCGATGCTTCTGGCCCATCTAGCCAATTTGTTCAGAGCCACCTATAGAATGTCTCGGAGGACGTTTTCGAATTTGCCACTCACTGCGATTGCACCGTCGTCCACATATGCCACGACCTTGCAGCCACAACGTTCTAGATCTAGCAGGATTTCATTCACCGCTAGGTTCCAAATTAGTGGAGACAGTACTCCTCCTTATGGGCTCCCTCTGTTTAGAAAACCTTGTTATAGTTGTGGACCCAAGACATGCTGTTATGCGTCTTCTGTTGAGCAGACTTTGAATTAGTCTAATCAAACTAGAGTTAACTTTTAGATGTGACAGTGCCGCAATTACTGCGTCTGAGTGAATGTTGTTAAAAGCCCCTTCTATGTCAAGAAATTCCACCATGGAGAATTCCTTGAAATGCAGGGACGATTCGATAGTGCTCACAAGTTCGTGCAGGGGATAATGTACTTCAATATTTTCTGCATTTCTGCTGGAGTGATGCCGTCTGGTCCAGGTGACTTGAAGGGCTCAAAGCTATTAATAGCCCAGCTTATTCTTATTACGACAGAAAAATTTCTAAAAAATTAACTTTGAATTACTGAAAAATTTAACACAATTGAGGCATTTTCTAAATACTTAAATGTAAATAAATATTTGTTTCGGAAAAAATAGTCCAAAATAAACACATATTGGGATGTAAACAAAGATTTGTTTAGAACACCATCTTCCCAAATATATAATTTTTGTGTGTACCAAATATGTTATGTTTATAGTGTTCCCTAAAGTTATATATGTTTCAAGCCGAATATGTTTGGGACAATATACTACAGAAGCGATTTTTTTGCAGCGTGTAGCCTCAGTATACGAGTATAACTATCTGATTTTGAATACAAGCTTTTTAAAATAATGGAATTCCATACAGTTTTGGTCGCTTCTCCTGAAAAACTACCAGTTTAGACTTAGCATACATTAAAATAGAAGTATTAAATTCCAATGCACTGCAACCATGAAAATATATCCTAAGTAAATGCTAGAAATTTTAACGAATTTGATTATACCCACATGGGGTTTTCCATATGCGTGTATATCGTAAATTATTATATTATATTACAGTACAATACGAAAAAAAGAACAACACGAAAAATAATCGTATGTCAGCACTTTGAACGTCTAGGATGTTTTTGAGATGTAGGATGTGTTCAGCAACTTTGTAGCAAATACTAAGGCCAATGTTTTTATGGAACATTATTACCGTTTAGCTCTCGCACATAACGATAATTTTTGGCTCTATTTTAACAAATCGTACGAAACCCCCTAAAAATGGGTAGGCGGGGCTGAAATGTTCTGCAAAAATGTTGGCCATAAAATTTTACTATATATGTCAAAACAAACAAAAGCCCAAAATCGACAACAAACACAAAAAAAAACTGTAAAAACCCTCTTTCTCGTATCGTTATTGCTTTGACCACTAGGTTGTTTGAATAATTATAGTTAATATTATTCATACGACCTAGTGGCGTGCTGCATGAACAGGCTGAACATTTCCTGGGCAGTGTTAGTATTTTCCCATCATTTTTACAAATATTGAGAATCCAAATCTGTTCTGGATTAGTGAAAGTCCGGCGCATATTCTGTGCAGTTGGTTGGATTTTCGAAATTAGCTACAACTTTTAAATTATGCATCAACATTCTTCGAAATGGTCTCACTTTATTCATCACCTATCAGACTTTACGATAAAATAATAATAATATAATAATACATTTTTCGATGTTTTTATGACGCATTTATTTTAAAATTATTACCAATTTTCAAAAATAAGAATTTTTTGCAATATCCTACAACATATATTTTTGTTTCCGAGACCTTAAAGCTGAAACCAAAATTGTTTTATGTTAAGTTTTTTTTTAATTTTTTTTCTTCTAAAATGTTAATTTTCATGGAACATTCATTTTGTATTTGGACCATGCTTTTGAAGTATAAACCCGACAAAGCCGTGATACAGTCGTGATAAATTAAAGAAAATTATAAGGGCTACAAATGTTGGGAAAATCACTTTTCAAAAAAAATCGTTTTTTGCTGGTACGAAAAAACCATAAAAAATAGAAAAAATCTGGTAGAAATAAGAGAATTACAAAAAAATCATGTTTTTATGGCCCCAGTATTGTGAACGAAGGCAATGTGCGATTTTTTCGCAACTTTCTTTTTGACAGCTCAGATGTTTTCGTTATTTTACCATGATTCGACTTACAGACGAATAACGCTTGCAGATAATTCAATTCTATTTATTTTTATTGAATTTTGAGTTCGGTGAACAGTTTATTTTTTCCAATCCTCGAAGCACTTCAAATAATCATTTTTTGTGATCTTGTTCAGCTCCTCCTTCGATGCCGTCTTTATCTCCTCAATCGTGGCGTAGCGTCGTCCTTTCATGGGCCTTTTCAGTTTTGGGAACAACAAATAGTCACAGGGGGCTAGGTCAGGGGAATACGGTGGCTGCGTCACGTTTACTTTGTTGCTTTTGGCCAAATATTCGCGCACAATCAACGATGTGTGTGCAGGGGCGTTATCATGGTGCAAAAGCCAGTTTTCGTTCTTCCACAAATCCGGGCGTTTTTGGCGAATTGCTTCGCGCAATTTGCGCATAACTTGCAGGTAATATTCTTTATTGACCGTACTACCCTGTGGCAAGAACTCATAATGCACCACGCCCCTGCAATCAAAGAAAACTGTGAACTCGGGCGTCCGGCACGCTGTTCGTCCTTCGCATCTTCTCGGCCCTCCAAGAACATTTTGTACCACCGATAAACGTTGCTTTGGTCCAAGGTAGCTTCACCATATGCTACAGTCAACATTCGGAATGCGTCATCGCACTTTATTTTGTTTTTCACACAAAATTTGATGCAGATTCTTTGATCCATTTTCTGAAATAGATAAAAATGGAAGACAAGTTAAAACACATCCAAGCAGAACAGCTGTCAAAAATTAACTAAACATTCAAAATGTCCGACCTTGTCAGCATAAGTAAGGGACATGAGTACCAACATAACGCTACAAAAATATCAAAAATCAAACACACGTAGCCCGCGGAAATTAAAAATTCCCGATATTTTTTGAACATGCCTCGTATGTATCTAATGGATTATATCTACCTATCTGAAATATTGAATTCTGTAAAAAACTTCAATGTCAATAATTATGTCGAAACTGACCCGTAATATCGAAACCACCCATATATGGCATTTTTAGGGTTGCCTGGGGAAATGTCCATATATTTTTTTTGTGGGATTATAATTCACTTTAGAACTATTTTTTAAGTTATTTATTCTACTTCCGTTCATCTACATGTCTGTCTAGCTATTACGGACGATAACTCACGAAAAGAGTGGCCGTATGACTTTAAACTTTGCATGTGGTAATAATTTATCCTATCTCAGGATAAGTTTGAAGATGGTTCGTGATGGTCCAATTCTTCTGGAACTCTTAACTTACATACTACTTATGTATTACTTAGCCAAATCTTTCGCAATTTCATACATATCAATAGTTTCCTCATCGCTATCAACTGGATAATAAATGGGGAAAACACCAGCCCCTTTTGGTACCTCACACACAAAGAAGAGATTTTGTACTAAAAATGAGTAGTAACTAATACCTCTTAACTTGATATTGTATACAGAGCTTTACTTTTATAATCTCTAACATTGAAAATAAAAATTGGGTAAATCGTACTTCAATCAAGCCACGGCGGTGGCAAAAGTACGGATTTTCTTAAATTAAGTACAAAATGCTAAATTCTTAATGGTAGCGCTCGTTAAGCCAAGTTAAAGGAATATATTGTACGATTGATTGATTGAAATTTAATGCGATTGATTTGAGTGCGAGACACGGGCTTCAATGTCGAATTTTTGGATTGATACTAGTTTGTAATAGCAAAAACGAAAAGTTTAGCTGTAATTAGTCATTTGGATTGAAACTCAGCCCTATAAGGAATAGCTACATCAGAACGAACAAGTAGTATTAATCACTTCTGTAATCTCAACTCAAAAGTAATCACGGCCAGTAATGTATTCACAACAAGCGCTTGTGGGAGAAGCAAGTTGGGTCTCGTTGCGTACTAATGGTTACACATATTTCAGTTATACGTGTGTGTATTTGATGGTGGTAAAACCAAATTAAGACGTTACCAAAGTCTATAAATTACTTACATGTTCCGTCGCACTCTGTTTTCTTTCTCAGAGATTGATATACATAAACTTTTTCTTCTTAGTTTGAGTTATATTAAACCTAATTTGTTTTCTTAGGATTTATTTCGATTATTATATATCTCTACTTTTCTACTGTTAAGAATAACTTATTACGAACGTACTTCAATTTTAAAAATAAGATTTTTTTACTTGAATTTGATATAGCATTATTGTTTTCTGTGCAGTTCAGATAATAATTGCCGTATTGCCACGCCTCTTTTGGTATCTCTATCATTTTCAACTGTTGTTCGAAAGATATCAATATTGATTGTTAATTAAAGTTATTTAAAATCAAAAAATCAATTAGACAAATTTCAAATACAAAATTTCAAAATGGTCTCAAATCCGTTTATGCGCACAAAACTCGCAAAGCGCAACTTACTACACGCAAAGAAAAAATTCATTACTCCCAAACGAAAAATTAGACAAACGAATTTCGTTTGTTGTGTATGTTTGTCGCAAACGATTTATGTTTATCCCAAAACCCAAAGAAACGTTTATAGCAAACGGTTAGTGTACTCATCGTAAATAATTTATATTTATTACAAACCCTGTGAAACGTTTGGTGCAAACGGTTATTGTGTTTGTCACAAGCAATGCCTGTTTATCCCAAACCCTGCAAAACGTTTGCTGCAAACGGTCATTGCGTTTGCCACAAGCGATGCATTTTAACAATAAATGGGAAAACGATTGAGGCAAAAGAATAATTTGATTGAATTATGATATTTAATATGTTTTATAAAATTATGTTTATAATCAAAAATGTCACAATTTTTAGTAAAATGTATCCGGGAGCTCCCCGACAAACCCCTCTGCTATTATTTGGCTGTTATCTTCTAATTGAGTTGTAGACAAACTGTAAATAAGAAAGCATGTATGTTAGAATATATTAAAAATGTAGTAGTCCATTGTATATATCAAACTTTGTAATCAAAAGTGCATTTTATAGGTCAATATTCTGACCCAAATGCTGACAATTCAAAAGTTTCCACGTCCATGGATAAAATACTAAACTACATCAGATAATAACATGAAAAACTTCGGGTGAAAAATCGTGTTGCATAGTGTCATTAAAAAACAAAGTTTAACTGTTTAGTGTTGAAAATATCAGCAGTATCCAGAAGTATCCAGTTGTATTGTGCCTGAATAAATTTATTTCACAATTACCTTCAGTACCTAAACGTGTGATGATTGACCCATCAGCATACGTCTCGACGCATGCTGAGTACGATTGCAAATGTTATGAAATTGTATAACAGTGCGGAGGAAGGGATGCCGATAAATAAATTTCCACCACCGTCTGTTAATAAAGCAACGCGGACAAACATGTGTGCAACGTTGCAACGTTTCTTTTTGTGTTTTGTACACACACATCTCCATCTTTTTGCAGAAACGTCGTTTTTTGTGTTGTATACACACACATCTGCATCTTTTGAGATCTGTACGCATACATCTGCACATATTATTCCGTCATATAAATAATAAAAAAGTTATAAAACAACACTCTCACAAAATGAAAACAAGTTTAGCTCTTTGTTCTCTCAACTCTCTTTAATATATTCAATCTTGTTTAAATACAATATGGTCCCGTAAACGTTTTTCGTTTACCATAAAAGGAAATTATGAAAATTTTCGGAATGAATGAATGTTCGTTTACAGCAAGGGAAACTTCGTTTACGATAAACTTTTGCATTCACCGCAAATATTTCAACCGTTACGGGAAAACTAGAGCGTTTGAGACAAAGAAAAATGTTTGCGAGAAACGACGCCCAAACGTTTTTTTCGACACTTTTATAAACAATCGTGCATTAAGACTTTAATGAACACGCGAGTACATCTATAACTTTTACTCCACGAAACATAAATAACGTGAGGTTATGTATTTCTAAAATTCCACACCTTATAAACACGAAAACAACGACAAAGCCAAACAATTATGAATCATGGTATAATAATTATAAAATACATTCCTTGAACTTGATTTTCCATATTTCACTGATTAAATAAAATTTTAGTTTTGCAGATTTCCAGTATCAAAGATATTGCCAGTATTTTCTCAAGAGGAAGTGCTTAAAACACGTGATTGAACTACTATTTTTGATCGCATGGTGAAAAATATGGTTACCACCTAAGTTTAACAAATTATATTTTCTAAGTCCCCTACAGGGTTACCTTTTCGAATACATATACCACAGGTACAATCTTAAGTTTTTTTTTGAATTTATGCAAAAAAAATGGATTGAGACCAGTGTGCAATGTCCAAATTAAAAAAGTCGTTAAAGTTAAAAAAAACTTCCAATTAAAAAATCTATTTAAAATTAAAAAAACTCGAACAGTATTTAAAAGACATCAATTGAATTTTCAAAGACAATATTGTGTTGAAATATAAAAAATTTCATCTGAATAAAAAAAATTATTTTTAAATTAAAAATAAAATCTATTTGAAGTTGAAAAATTTAAAAACAATTCTGCGCATTTTTTACATATCAATTTAGAAATACGACTACAAAATGGAATTCCTTATATATCAAAAAATTTTTTAATTTCAATTTTCACATTTTAATTTTTAAATAGATTTTATTAATTTCTTTTAGTTGTCAAATGACATTCCTAAATCCCAACTGATGTTTGAAATCGTTTTTTTGTATGTTGGTGTTATAAATGCCGTCGTCTAAAGTAATTAATACAGTTTTACTTTCAAATCTATTTTAAGTACGAGTAATAGTACAAACAAACAAAACAAGCAAATAATTAAAATACAAATAAAGTTCTCGATGAATAATATTTTTAAGTGAATTAAGTTGATGAGGCTATAATGTTTGCAACAACATTCATCACGACGCATATGAATAAATAAATAATAATAACAGACATCCAAAGAGGAAAAACCTATCACAACGAATTTGTAATTGTGCAATTTGGTATTGGAGGATTTTTATACCCTGACTTTAATGAAACGGGCAAAAAGTATAACAAACCGAAGAAGTGACCTAAGACCCCAAGTGTTTTCGGCAGATGTACGTTTTTGGGTCGTTTTAAGTCTTACGAGCAACGTCCGTCTGTCTAGCGGTACGCACTTAAACTTGGTATTCGAAAGTGGGCCATATTGATCAACTCCTTCTAGTAGTGGATCAATATGTTTTGTTGGTTTTCTTGTATGTACCGTTTAGACGTCTAAACGGCTGGACCGATCTTCTTGCAATTTTAAAATAGGGTACTTGACTTTTCGGTATATCAAGTGGGCGTTACACCGCCCATATAAGCCAAATTTTGAAATGGAGAAATATTGCACAATTTTTAGCGAGAGTGATGCAATTTAATGTAAAGTGTGGTTAAATTTTAAGGGCGGATGTGATTTTGAATAAAACACAAATTATTTAGGAAATTATTGTCATTTCTTTTTATTATGATAATATTGGTATAGTTCAATTATGTATGGAACAAAATATCGGCCAAATGGCCGACGCGACCTCGGCGGCAAATTTTCGATGACGCTGAGGCATAATTGAGGTTCTACGCCGTTAATATGCCGAATTATCTCATCCTTTAGCTCTTGAATTGTTGCTGGCTTATGGACGTACACCTTTTCTTTTAAACGGCCATTTGACATCGCCACGACGCACAGTGCTCTGTCTTCATGTATCGATGTGACAAAAATATAAGGAGTAATTGCAGAACTATGAAATTTGGTACCAATCTGTATTTGGTTATAGTTAAGAACAAATTTTAATTTGGACCCAATCGTACCGCGGGTCTCATAACCTTATGCAAATTTTTGCGGGTCCTTAAAAATTCACCAGACTATAACACTAAATTGGAGCATTCTATATTTATGAAATTTAACATGTCATAATATTTCATTAATATCAGTTGCGGTGCAAAATTTCGACAGGATATAGCGAGTCCTTTTGGTACCTCCCACACAAAGGGTTCAAAGGACTTAAAAATAAATATATAAAGAACGCTCAAAAGTGGCGCTGAATTTCGACCAAAGTTTGTAAAGAGTAATAGGCTTTGTTGTGAGTAAATGTGTGCACAAATTTTGGGAGGAATTGTTTCAAGATACTTCAACACAGTCCCCTAGAATTCCTGAAAAATGTGTTTTTGGTCCAAATATTGTGCGACCAATCAAATTAAAGGGAATTTGGCGGAGATTACAAATATGGGGGAAAAACTTGAAGACTCAATAGGGAAAATGTCTGTATGTCACACCATATGTGGACCATAGTGTTTTTTCGTAGTATTGTACTGTATTGTTTCGTTTTAAAAATTTAATGCATGTATTTGTCAGAAGAATTTCCTTCGTTGACTTCTAATATAATATTTACAATAATACTATTATTGTAAGGTACGTCATTAAACCTTTGCGTGTGTTGTTTGGAAAATTTTTTCCTGGTATGAAAAACGCGAGCTTCTCGAATAATTTTGTGACTGGCTTCTTCAGATAAACAACCTTAAATTAAATAAATGTTTCCGGAAATAGAATTGTCAATATTTATATACCTACTGGCAAATTAAATTTACTAATAACATCGTAACCATGAATTGGTACTTTATGTACACTACTGACATATAATATCATTGGAAACGCGCCAAATTATTATCCTTGTTGCTATTAGGAACTCCTTAAATTACATTACAGTTAATTTTTTGTCGCAAGAAAATTTTAGACCTAAAGCAAAAGTACTTTTTCGTAATTTTGTGCACGAAAAATTTGAACTTTTATATTTTATTTTTAAAGAGGATATGTATGGCATTAATAATTTTTGCGAAAAAAATTTTGATTTTTACGATTCTTTTCCGATGACATAAATATTTTTTTTTTGGATTTTTCGACATAAAAACACCATATTAAATGGATTTTTTAAAAATTTTCTCAAATGTATTATATAAATATGATTTTTTGTATTTTTAAGAATTATGTCAACTATCAGGCTCCAAAAAAGTTAAGTGTTTGTTCTACAAGTTAAAGGAGATGGTATTTGGATACTAACTAAAAACATTTTGAGACCTAAAGCAAAATTACTTTTTCAAAATTTTGTGTGCGAATAATTTGAACTTTTATATTTTATGCTTAAAGAGGGCATACCATTAATAGTATCTGGCGAAAAAAAATTGGGGATCTTTACGAATTTTTTTTTCGATGCTATACAATATTCAATATTTTTTGATTTTTCGGCATGAAAGCACCATATTAAAAGCGATTTTTTATGTTTTTCTCAACAATAATTTATAAGTATGAATTTTTGTATTTTTTAAGAATTCTGTCAGCTTTCGTGCGCAAAAAAAATTATTATTGTTGTTGGCGTCTGTTTTTGGAACACCCCTAAAAATTATATGCGAAAATAAAGTTTTTAGACATAAAAAATATATATTTTTTTAAGTTTGTGCACTTTCATTTTACGTTTTTATATTTCTTATTTAATAGTAACAGTACACACATTGTTTTTGAAGAATAAAATTTTAGGGATCTGTTCGAACTTGTTTTTCTCATTCCAATTAAAATTGTAAATTTTTTTCATTTTAACAAAAAATACAAATTTTCCAAAGCAATTTTGAATATCGCAATTGCAATTTTCTGCCGACTTGGAATTTTTGTATTATTACGAATTCGATTTACAATCATATACAAAAAGTTTGGCTTAATTTCCCTAATAAACTAATTCTATACAGCCATTTTACAACGTACATTTATGGTAGTTTATTATACCCTACACCACACTGTGGCACAGGGTATTATAAGTTTGTTTCACGGCAGATGTTTGTAACACCTGAAAATAACACAGCTAGACCCACCTTAAAGTATACCGATCGACTCAGAATCAATAGCTGAGTCGATTTAACGATGTCCGTCCGTCCGTTCGTCTGTCCATGTTGTTCGTCGACTACAGGTCGCACTTTCACTCCGATCGTCCTGAAATTTTGCAGTTTAGAGTATTTCGCGGATGTTAAGATCGCTATTGAATTTGGTTGAAATCGGTTCAGATTTAGGTATAGCCCCCATATATATCTTTCGTCCGATTTGGCCATTTAGTCCTATAAAAGCTGTATTTTACATCCAATCATTTTGAAATTTAGAATGGTAGAGTTTCTTGATCCATGAACCAACACTACCGAATTTGAAGAAAATCGGTTAAGATTTAGCTATAGCTCCCATATGTATGTTTCGTCCGATTTGGCCCTTTAGTCCTATAAAAGCTGTATTTTACATCCAATCGTTTTGAAATTTAGAATGGTAGAGTTTCTTGATCCATGAACCAACATACCGAATTTGAAGAAAATCGGTTAAGATTTAGCTATAGCTCCCATATATATGTTTCGTCCGATTTGGCCCTTTAGTTCTATAGAAGCTATATTTTACATCCAATCGTTTTGAAATTTAGAATGGTAGAGTTTCTTCATTCATGAACCAACATTGCCGAATTTGAAGAAAATCGGTAAAGATTTAGCTATAGCTCCCATATATATGTTTCATCCGATTTGGCTCTTTAGATCCAATAGTTTTTATACCCTACACCACACTGTGTATTATTTAAGTATAAAATGTCCCAAAAGTAAATTTATGTAAACAATTTATACATATATCAGAGTTCAGTCAGAGTTATTCAATATTACGAGAGTGGTGTAGGGTATTATATAGTCGGCACCGCCCGACTTTAGCCTTTCCTTGCTGGTTTTTTGTTCGATTTGCGTATACAACAATTGACTTTGGCGCCCTTCGCGGTAAAAAAATATTGTTATTATTTATTTTAATTGGTTTGTTAAGATATGATGAGAACCAATTTTACCATTGTTTGAGCCAGTACATTTTTATTGATTTTTTGCTTATGAATATTTTATTTTAAATATTCCAAAATTATCACATGTTGTCAATCCATCAATGCGATTTATCGCTACCCAAGATTGTACAATTTAGTTTTAATCATATTCTACAATTTCTAAAAAAATGTACTTTGAATTTCTGAAAAATTGCATTACTTAAATAGTAATTTTCTTTGTGTGCAATTAGAAATATTAGTTCCAAATAAAAATATATTAGGAGGGAAACATAGTTTTGTTTAGAACAACATCCTCCCAAACATATAATATTTGTTTGTGTCAAACATTATATATTTGGAGTGTACCCTAAACACATGTGTATTTCAAGCAGAATATGTTTGAGACAATATACTACAGAAGTGTTACAAACAAATACTTGTTCGTCATATATACCTATACTTTACATTTTCATATACATACCTATGGAAAATTAAATTGAAAACTGTATAGAAAAATGTTTAAAAACTTCAGTTGGAAAAAATTCTGATTGTGAAAACTATTAGTTTTGAAGTTTAATTTGTCAAAATAAAATAAAATTTCTTTAAACTGAAAATTTACTCTCAAAAAATAGTTTAATTCTAACATTCTTCAAAAACTAATATTAAAAAAATTCAATAATGTTTCACACGCCTCCTTATGATGCTGAAAAAGGAAGAGATTCGGGAGATGTCTATAAAGAACCTGATTCGGTGAATGTTCCTGACAAGCTAAAAGCTTCCAACGGAAGCAAGAAAGGAAATGTGGAAATTAAACCAAACTCATGTGGACAATGTAACGCAGAGGATAATGAAGAGATGGTGCAATGCGATAAATGCGACGCGTGGTTTCACTTCAAGTGCGTAGGTGTAACCGACTCTGTAGAACACCGCGATTGGATATGTTTGAAATGCTCAGGAGAGGTAACATGTGCGGGTAAGTCGAAGGCTATGTCCATACGCTCAAGTGTATCATCAAAACAGCGCATGTTAGACCTGGAACTGCAACGTCTCGACGAGGAAAAGGCAATAGAAACTAGATTTCTCAAAAAAAAATATGAAATATTGGCAAAGTCAGAAGAAGATGATGGAAGTATTCGTAGTGAAGCTATTTCTCGTACAAAAGACTGGGTTGCAAATTTGGAAACCAGTGGGCAAGTGCCTCTTGCTACTTCCGCTCAGAATATAGCAAATCGCTACGACAACAAATACAAGCAGTTTAAGGACACTGGTGCAATTTCAAGGTTATGTATAAAGGATGACACTCATATCTTGACAAAAAGCCAACTTTCTGCACGGAAAGTCCTCTCCACCGACTTACCGGTTTTTAGCGGCAAGCCAGAAGAGTGGCCATTATTCTATAGCTCTTTTCTGGAAAGCACAAAGCTTTGTGGATACTCAGATTCTGAAAATCTTTTACGTTTACAGAAGTGCTTAAAAGGAAGAGCCCTGGATATTGTGTGTTCTCATATCTTGCTGCCGAAAAATGTGCCAGAAGTGATTCGTACTCTTAAGATGATGTTTGGACGTCCGGAAATAATAATAAACAGCCTTCTGCAAAGAATCCGATTGGAGACGGCACCTAAAGCAGACAATCTTGACAGCCTTATAACTTATGCTGTTTCAGTTAGAAATTTATGCTCTACACTTGAAGCTTCCGGACTGGAGAGTCATAAGGATAATCCAATGCTTCTACAAGAATTGGTAGGGAAATTACCCGCTCAGACAAAACTTAATTGGGCCATGTACATCGCACATCGGGAAGCAGACATAGCTGCATTTTCGGAATGGTTATTCGATATAGCTGAGGCAGTGATGAAAGTAAGTCCATTATTAAGTCCTTATAACATTGGTGGCAACGTTCATACTCACGAAGAGGAAGATATTAAAAAAGGCCAACTACTATGTGTTATTTGTAATAATGATCATATGGTGGATGCATGTGACAAATTTTCCCAGATGAAGCTCTCTGATCGTTGGGATAAAGTTCACCATTTCAAATTATGTCGCTTGTGTCTCCAAAAGCATGGTTATTATCGCTGTTCCAATGCCAGATGTCCAATTGATGGTTGTGATGCAAGACACCATAAATTACTTCACAAATTTAAAGAAATTCCCACAGTCACAACACATTCCAGTTCAAATGCTGGAAACAGAACGTACTTTAAAATTGTTCCGGTTACGTTGTATAACAATGATATTTCAATAGATATTTTTGCCTTTTTGGATGATGGTTCAAATGTTACCCTTCTACAAAAGGATGTTTGTGATCAACTTGGTTTAGAAGGTAACATAAAAACACTACGTCTAAAGTGGACTTCCGAAACATGTCGCACAGAAGAAGAATCAATGCAGGTCAACGTTTCTATCTCGGGCTGTACAGAGAATTCGAAAAAATATCAACTTATTAACGTACGAACTGTTAAAAATCTTTCCCTGCCAATACAAAGCTTCACCAAGCAAGACATGGATGAATATTGCCATTTAAAGAATTTACCAATATCAACCTATAAAAACGCGTGTCCAAAAATTTTGATTGGGTTAAACAACGGCCATTTATGTAACACTTTAAAAATAGTTGAAGGACCTACGAACGATCCCAGCGCTTCCAAAACAAGGTTAGGATGGGTTATTCATGGCGGATGTGATGCAGATGTTGAGAATACATTGAGCTTCCATAATATCGCGGAATGTGATTGTGATAACGAATTGGAAAAGCTGCAACAAATTGTATCTGAATACATGTCTTTAGAAAAGGTTGGGTGCAAATATGAATTGGTCTCAGAAGAGGAGAATCGCGCCAATATCATACTGCAAAAAACGACTAAGCGTGTTGGTCGAAAATTCGAAACTGGTTTGCTTTGGAAAGGAAATAATGCCGAAATACCAAATAGTTTTCCAATGGCAATGAAACGGCTTCAATGCCTAGAAAAAAACACTAATCCTGAACATATTCCGATTATTACACATCAAATTGAAGAACTTGTGAAGAAAGGTTATGCTCGAAAATTATCAAAAGATGATGTCAAAAAAACGAATAGTGCTGGAGTTACATGGTATCTTCCAATTTTTACTGTTGTAAACCCAAATAAACCAAACAAGATTCGGCTTGTTTGGGATGCGGCAGCAAAGGTGAAAGGGGTATCATTGAATTCTATGCTATTGAAAGGTCCTGACTTAACGACACCGTTACTTACTGTCTTGCATGGCTTCCGCATGGGAAAAATTGCAATTTCTGGAGATATAAAAGAGATGTTTCATCAGGTACTAATTCGTAAAGAAGATCAAGATGCCCAACGATTCATTTGGCGAAACGGTGAGAACAGAATCCCTGATATTTATATTATGCAAGTGATGACTTTCGGGGCAGCCTGTTCTCCAAGCTCTGCACAACATGTTAAGAATAAAAATGCATTGGAATTTAAAGGTCGATACCCAAGAGCTGTAGATTCCATTATTAATCATAATTATGTAGATGATCTATTAGACTGTGCAGATTCTGAAAGTGAAGCGATTGAGCTGGCAAAACAAGTTGCTTTCATACATAGTGAAGGCGGATTTTTCATCCGAAATTGGAAGTCAAACTCTAAAGCCGTAATGGAAAGTCTAGGTGAGCTTGAAGACCGAAACCACGTACCAATTACAACCGATATGATTGAGATGACCACAGAGAAGGTATTAGGAATGTGGTGGTCAACAGCAGATGACACATTCACGTACTCCCTGAAACTTAATAGAGTTAATAAAGATATTCTATCTGGCCTAAAACGACCCACGAAAACGGACATACTAAGAACCCTAATGTCTATTTTTGATCCCTTGGGTTTCCTTTCAGTATATGTGGTTCAATTAAAAATATTACTACAAGAGGTCTGGAGAACCACTGAGAGATGGACTGATGAGGTCAATGACGATGTTTTTGATAAATGGATGACCTGGATTCAAATTCTACCGAGTATTGAGAACGTGAAAATCCCTAGATGGCACTCAATAAACAATGGATGTTCTGTTCAGCTACACATTTTTGTTGATGCTAGCGAATTGGCCTACGCCTCTGTTGCATATTTCCGGGTGTCCTTTAGAGATGATGTTCATGTTTCCTTAGTAAGCGCTAAGGTAAAAGTTGCTCCGAAGCAACCTTTGTCGATCCCACGTATGGAATTAATGGCGGCTGTACTGGGTGTTCGATTGGCAAACTCCATTTGCGATGTTCCAAATATAAAACTTGAAAAACGCTACTTTTGGTCTGATTCCAATACGGTCTTATGTTGGTTGAATGCAGATCCTCGAAATTATAAACCTTTTGTGATGCATCGTATTGGAGAAATCTTAGAGAACAGCAATCCATCAGAGTGGAGGTACATACCTACAAGAGACAACGTTGCAGATGACGCGACTAAGTTAAAGAGAAATTTCCAACTTGATATGAGGAATCGTTGGTTTTCGGGACCAGCCTTCTTGAAAATTAGCGAAACAGATTGGCCGGCCAAGTCGTCAGAGATGCCAAAGGTGTCAGAAGAACTTCGACCACACCTCGTCATGACTCACAACAAGATAATTGATAGTAGCATCATTGATTTTCAAAGATTCTCATCATGGAAGAGACTCTTGCAAACGGTTGTCCTTTTGCATACATTCATACATAAGTTGAGGAAGAATGTGCTTAAGTCGAAGAATCAGACTTATATATTACCGGAATTGTCGAAGCTGCATGAAATTGCTGAAAATACCATTTACCAAAAGATACAATATGAATGTTTCAAGGATGAATATGCTGTACTACGTGGAGGGAATGGTGGAATTTCAAAATCAAGCGCACTATATAAATGTTCACCTTATGTAGATAATAATTTGGTAATACGAATGAGTGGAAGAGTAGATTTAGCTCCCATTATATCAGAATATACGAAACGTCCAATAATCCTTCCCAGGAATCATTATTGCACAATGTTGATAATAAAACATTTTCACGAAAAATTTCACCATATTCATCACGATACATGCCTTAATGAACTGCGACAAATGTTTTATATTCCAAGATTACGAGTTGAGTTAAAAAAGGTGCGTAAGGATTGTCAATATTGTAAGAACCAAACTTCGCTTCCTGTTATACCTGAGATGTCTATGTTACCAAAAGCCCGTCTCTCACCATTTACACGGCCATTCTCATATGTAGGGATAGACTATTTTGGTCCCCTCTATGTTAAAGTTGCTAGACACCAAGAGAAACGTTGGGGAGTACTCATTACGTGCCTAACTATAAGGGCAATACATATTGAAGTGGTGCACGATATGACTACAGATAGTTGCATCATGGCAATACAGAATTTTATCGCTCGTCGTGGTACACCTATTGAAATATACTGCGATAATGGTACAAACTTCAGAGGAGCCGAAACAGAATTGAAAAAAGCCCTTAAAAGTGTTGACGTAGAAAGACTTGCCATCAATTTTACCACCTCTTCAACAACCTGGCGTTTCAATCCACCAGCTGCACCCCATATGGGAGGATGTTGGGAACGTTTGGTAAAATCTGTCAAAAGGGTGCTGCATCAAATTATGCCGAATTTTGTATTTAGGGATGATACGTTATACAGTGGCTTATTGGAGTGCGAACGGGTTATCAACTCAAGACCTCTGACATACGTAGACCTGGAATCAACTACTGAAGAGGCATTAACCCCCAACCACTTCCTATTGGGTTCTTCGAATGGCGATAAACCATTGGGAGAATTTTCGAAAGACGACAGTATATTACGGAAAAATTGGAGAAAAATACAATACTTTGCAGATATATTTTGGAAACGATGGGTTAACGAGTATCTTCCTACAATAACGAAACGTACAAAATGGTTTGAAAAACGTAAACCACTTGAAGTTGGCGATATTATCATTGTAGTAGATCCAGATCTACCAAGAAATAATTGGCCCAAGGGTGTAATTCAGACTGTTCACAAATCTAAAGACGGCAATGTTAGAAGTGCAGAAGTCCTTACAAAGAGCGGCATCCTCCGGCGACCAGCGTCAAAACTGGCTAAACTAGATGTACGGACCTAATCGGTTCTCAATATCTACTGGTTAAAACGAGGTTTTAACAAGGGGGAGAATGTTACAAACAAATACTTGTTCGTCATATATACCTATACTTTACATTTTCATATACATACCTATGGAAAATTAAATTGAAAACTGTATAGAAAAATGTTTAAAAACTTCAGTTGGAAAAAATTCTGATTGTGAAAACTATTAGTTTTGAAGTTTAATTTGTCAAAATAAAATAAAATTTCTTTAAACTGAAAATTTACTCTCAAAAAATAGTTTAATTCTAACAAGAAGCGATTTTTTTTAGCGTGTGTCATTTGATTTGCGTTATAAAGGAATTCCACACAAATTTAAAAAAAATCCTCAAACTTTGATCGCCTCTCCTGAAAATCTACCTTTTTGCACTTAACATAGTTTACAATTAAGGTATCGACATGTATATGGTGGTAGTCTACGTGATTGGTCCAAAACTGGGCGGGATCGGACCAATGGGCGTAGTCCCGCCCATATGAGCCATGTTTTAAAATTTAAATACATATTTTGAAAAATTTTTAGAGAGAGTGTGGTAATTTTATGTATATTTATTTGGTGACAGTCTAGGTGATTGGTCCAAAAAAATGGGCGGGATTCAAAATCTGGGGCATCGAAGTGGACCGGGTCCAGCTGTTTTCAATGTCCCTCACTTTGTGAGTAATGTCCCCCAAATAACTTTTTTTTTTTAAATGCTATAAAAAAAACTACTGAATATTTTCTCAAATTTCTTTTTTTATTTGAAAGTACAATTCTTCCGGTTAATAATGGAAAATAATTTCATTCAAATGGCTGCCTCGGCTGGCCATGCAGTAGCCTACACGATCGGTCCAATTTTTAAGCACATTATCAATTGTGTGCAGCTGTATTTCACCAATGGCTTCACGAATATTGTCCTTTAAAGCGTCAATTGTCTCTGGCTTGTCGGCGTAACACTTAACTTTGAGGGCACCCCACAAATAATAGTCCAACGGTGTCAAATCGCAGCTCCGAGGTGGCCAAACGACATCAGCTCTGCGGCTGATAATGCGATCTTCAAAAACAGGGCGCAAAACATCGAGTGTAGCTTCGGCTGTGTGGCACGTAGCGCCGTCCTGTTGAAACCAAATGTTGCCAATATCCTCCTCTTCAATTTTTGTGAACAAAAATTCGTTCAACATGGCCCGATAACGATTGCCATTGACTGTAACGGCCACTCCTTGCTCATTTTCGAAGAAAACTGGCCCAATTATGCCTCTGGACCAAAATCCGCACCAAACAGTGACTCGTTTTGGGTGTATCGGCTTCTCAATGTATACGTGCGGGTTTTCTGTGCCCCAAATGCGACAATTTTGCTTGTTTACATACCCGCCAAGATCAAATTGAAAATCAAAATTTTCAAAGTAATGTCGCAATATTTCCCAGCATTGTTCAAGCGTATACAACCATATTCGTTTAGCGGAAGGATAAAACTAATTATCTGTCAGTGTTACTATTCACGAAATAAGCACTAGTTGAAAAAAAAAAACGTTACATGGCGGACCCTTTATATATTAATCGCCTTTATTGGTACCTTCCAAACAAAATTGTTAAAATAAAAATATGAAAAAATATTTTTTTTAATTTCCATATTTTTTACAATAAGGGTCGTACCAGCAAAAGACGATTTTTTTAAAAAAAAAATAATTTTATCTAGTTATTTTAACCACAGTTACTAAACTTCCGTTTATACTTGTATGTGATGTTTTCAGGGATTTTTAGCAGGGCTGTGGAGCCGGAGTCTAGGAGTCGCAGTCGGGGAATTTTGCCGGGAGTCGAAAAATAGAACTTTTGCACTCAAAACTTGTTGGGAAAACAGATTTGGATACAAAAGAAGGTAAAATATTCGATGCTTTTAAACCATTTTTTTTTGTAAGCCCAAAATATTTATGAATGTAACCAAACTATCGAGTTTTTATATAAAACTGTTTTAGCAAAGCTCCGATTATATTTAGCTAACAAAATAAATATTTTTGGAAGACTATACACTATTCCTAAGCGAGTACAAACAAGTGAGGAAAGGCCGGGCGAAGCCAACTATATGGTACCTAGGGTAATCAAAAACCGCACCGGTTAATCGGTTACTCTTTAAAAACCGCCTATCGGTTTCCGGTTTTTCTGCTTTTTCGAATAACTCGAACCTTCAACTCGGTTTATTCGACTTTTCGGTTTTTTCAAACCATTATAAAATGATAAAGAAAATATTATTTTTGAAACAGGAACCTACATAAAATTGTGAATGAAAATGAAGTTTTATATGTATTTATACTGTTTACATTGCTAACATCTCTATTGACTTCTTCTGCATATTTTATCAAGGGTCTTATTGCGGTATAGAAATTAATTAACAATCCTTTCTAATTGAAATTTAGGTATAAATAAAAATACATATGTTCAGTTTCACATTTCGACAAGTTTTCATCTCTACAGTATGCTCAAGGCAGAATCTGCTACTTCTGATAATATATGTATATAATTGGTTTGCCATTTATATGATGCTAAAAGCTAAGATTTTGCCGATCTTCACTATTAGTCAAGTTTTATAAAAATCATAATCAATTTTTTGGAAAGAAATCTCTTTAAATATAGAACATAAATATTACAAATATTGCAGAGATTATAATATTATATCATAAATAAAATTGGAACAATTACCTATTATAAATAAAAATATGAAGTGTTTAAAATAAAATTTTCAAATAAATCTTAATTTAATTGGAATATGGTTACATATTGAATTTGCACTACGCTTATTTTACGTCATCTAACAAAATGTTGAGCATTATTTATGCATTTTTATTAAAAAAGAAAAACCGAAAACAACCGGTTAACCGGTTTTTTATTTTCGGTTAAACCGAAAACCGGTTTTAGGGTTAACTTAATTTTCGAAAAACCGAAAACCGTATTTTCAAAATAACCGGTTTTTTAATCACCCTAATGGTACCGTACAACACCTTGTTAAGCAGAATAAGCCCAAATATAATTATCTTATAAATCTAAATCTAAACAGATTTTGTTAAAATTCGAACATATGCGTTCTGGGATAAATAAATTCTAATTCCTACTAAATTCTACTAAAATCAAAATTCTACCCTACTAAAATCAAAATGAAAATATATATCTGGGGGCAATATCGATCTGAACAGATTTTCACCAATACCAATAGGTTTCCTCCCTAGTGTGAAGGAGTACTTATTGTCAAATTTTAGCAGGATCGTAGTGAAATTTCGAACTGTACTTAACGAACAACTTAAGATAGACAGACGGACAGCCAGTAATTCTGAGTAGAACGGTATATTTTAATGCGTGTTTAGATGTAGTATTTTTTACAAATCTGCCAAAAAAAAACAAATTTATAACCCATTATACCATAGTGAGGTGTAGGGTATATTAACTAACGAATAAACTAATTGCCTGAAGCGAACAAAATTTTCAAGAATTGAGGTATACTCGTATTAAAACACAGGCAGTGATTGATGGAAATTTAACATGATTCCATGTTGAAAGAATTGTCATATTAGTTGCAACTTGCGGGTGAAGCGTCGATGAATAAATAATACAATTGTATTCAATTACTGGTATTGAATACCTACTTTTTGTGTTTTTTAACAAATCTATATCTTATTTTCAATAACATGAACTCACGTCTTAGTAGAAATATAATTTCAGAAATTTAAGTTCCGGAGTCGGAGATGGAGTCGGAGTCGAATGATTTAAAAATTCGACTCCGGGAGTCGGAGTCGAGTAGTTTTGGCTCGACTCAACAGCACAGGTTTTTATCCCTCGTAATTTCCTCTAATTTAGTAGAAATATAATTTCAGAAATTTATGTTATTTAACTTCCGGAGTCGAATGATTTAAAAATTCGACTCCGGGAGTCGGAGTCGAGTAGTTTTGGCTCGACTCCACAGCACTGGTTTTTACCCCTCGTAATTTCCTTTAATTTAAATGGATTTATCGAGCTAACACTTTAAAAAATAGGATCCAAATACTAAAAGTACCTTCCATGAAAATAGGAATTTTAGGAAAAAAGTTCTTAAAAAAATTTTACCAAAAAAATATTTTTTTTGGTTTCATAAAAAAGTACGCCCAATCTATAAAAAAAAGATTTTAGGTACAAAAAAAAAATTCGTTGCTTAGTGTACGAGTGATATCATAGGTACACAAATATTTCATTGGTATACATAGTTCCCCATATGTAGGATTTTTAAAAAGTGGTGGGGAAGGTACCGCTGCAACAGATCTGAATTTGCACTTTTTTGTTTGGTCGCGCATTTCGATGTTAAATGCATCCACCACAAATTTAATGAAGTTTGGTGCATTAATTGCAAACAATGTTGTTTTGAATAATGGAGTCGTAAGCGCGGGTTCACGTCAACTCATTCAATATGTGTAGCATATTTTTTGTGTGGTCACGCATAGTGCTATTAAATACACCCACGCTAAATTGTATGTGCCTTAGCTCACAATCCTTTAGATATAAAAATTCCTAAAATAGAGTCGAGAGAGGGGGGCACGAAATATGTTCCTAGTAGGAACATGTGTCGTATATCATATATATAGCATTTTCAGATTAAATGAAACCATTTTCAAATTAAACGAAACCTTTTCCAAATGAAATGAAACCAGTTTCAAATAGAATGAAACTTTTCCATCTGAATTGAAACTATTTTCAAATGATATGAATCTTTTTAAACTTTAAAAGAAACCTTTTGCAAATGAAATGAAACCATTTTCAAATGAAATTAAACTTTTTTCAAATTGAATGAAACTCGATTTTATTAAACTATTTTAAATCCATAAATAAAGTATATATAGGGTGATCCATTTCGAGGTTCCCTACTTTTTTTAAAGAAAAAAAACACAGAAAATTCAAATTGAATGGGGAATGTTTATTATCATTTGAAAGAACATTCTTTGGCATTATTGATCTGTCAAAAAAAGGCTATTGAAAAAAGTATGTCTACTTGGATCACCCGTTATAATATTACACTAATTTATCTGCCAATTTGTTGTCAAAACGTTGTAAAAGTTGTCCAGGCGTAAGTCTTTCCATGATGAAATGCCAAACAATACTTAACAAAAATAAGATGACAGCATGACACGACTCACACGTGGTCTGTCAAAAAAGGCTATTGAAAAAAGTATCTCTACTTGGATCAAAAGTAACTCTACTTGGATATATAACTTAAGACTTCATTATAAAAAAATGTTTATGAGGTATTGTTTAACACAATTAGTATTAAGGTTATGGTCTTCCTAATATTTTTATTTGAGATCAGATTTAGTTTAGTGAAGTGGTCCGCGACGTGCTGCTTGCGGAATTTTTAACGCTATATCAATTACGTAGTTGGAACAATCACTTTGAGTCAGGTTTTCAACGCTTTGATTTATAATATCCACTATAGTATGTTTTGTAAAATTTTATTTTTGAAAATGCATGCTCTATGGGATTCAACATCGGAGAATAAGGAGGCAGAAATTTAATGAACATCCACCATTTTCGACAATGTCTACAAAGTCATGCAATTTGTGATTACGGGCTTTATACATTATTTAATATGAATTATCTAATGGGGGCTTATTTTCTCCAATAGCCCCTCAATATATAATTTAAATCGGCCCCCATTTACAGTAGAATAGGTATTACCATTTGATGTACAACACCTCCATTATTTATCGCAACAATTAAAGGAACATTACGTCCTCTCAATGTGGGTACAACGATCCCCACTGGTTCTCACTCTGGATCGAGCTTCAATTCTACGAAGATGCAGGTTGGATTCATCATTCATTCTTGGCAATATTTTTGACGCAAAGCTAAGGTACGAGGCTCATTTACTCTATCTGCTTCCACTGATACCATTCTCAAAGTAATCTTCAATTCGCGGAGTGAATTGTCTATAGTGGTAATTAAAATGTTAAAATTTTTTTGGCGAAACAATTTTTTCTTAATATTTTTTTGAGTAATTCCTGGGTGTCTTTATACGCACTGTTCGATCCATTGAAGAATTTCTGCTGTTATTTTTTTTCTATTACCACGTTTTAGCAGTATTTAGTTTGATTGATGTAAGTTGGGCAGCTTCGGTAATGGGGTTTCCTTCCTCGTATAATTAAAAAAGAAGAATTTGCATGTCTTGTTATTATTTTATAGGGTCCCGATCGTTCAAATGCTGAATTACTTTGTGTCATTATAGATCTTTGTTCACGATTTGTCTCATGTTCTTCACTAATATCTGATTGCTCTGAAGACATCCAATTATCAGAACTTCCTGAACTAAAATCTGCTTCACTCATTTAACTATATTTGAATTTATCGTGATGTTGAACAAGTCCAGTGAGGTACTGCACAATGTACTTCTTCAAATGAAAATATTTCTGAAATAACTGTAGTCCAGAAAAAGAGTATGATGAAAAATAACGATAGTAGTCCAATAGAAATGTAAAGAGAATATTATATTTTTATACTGTGTCTTGAATGAAAGAGAGCAAATCTGTGTACGCTATTAATCCAATGTTAAGAAGATCATTCAGAATTTAAATTCAATGAATATACTACCAAGCTCGCAGAAGTTCAAATACTGAAATGGTTGATTTTATTTTTTAATAATTATAACCAATACTAAAGTTATGCCATCAATGAAATAATTTCGTTTCAAATGCACTAACTAAAATACTTAAACTTCTTAAATTACTTACGTTTGTTCTTAGTTTTTTTATAAATTCGAAATCTATTAATAAAGTTTCATTCATTATGAAAAAAGTTTCATTTCATTTGAAATTAGTTTCAATTCCGCTGCAAAAAGTTTCATTTCATTTGAAAAAAGTTTCATTTCATTTGAAAATAGTTTCATTTCATTTGGAAATAGATTCAATTCACCTGAAAAAGGTTTCATTTCATTTGGAAAATGTTTCGTTTAATTTGAAAACGGTTTCATTTAAACTGAAAATGCTATATTATAACGAGTATCATATCATATATATTTTTTCGGCGTGTAGTTTTTGTAGTACATTGTCCTAAACATATTCAGCTTGAAACAAACATATGTTTAAGGTACACTCCAAATATACATGCTGGAAAAATGGCTTCTGTAGTGTAATATCTCAAACATATTCTGCTTGAAATATATATGTAAATGTTTATGCTACACTCGAAATATATTATCTTTGGCACATACAAATATTATGTATTTGGAAAGATATTGTTCTAAACAAATCTCTGTTTCCGCCCAATTATTTTTTATTTCGGGCTATTATTTACGCAACAAATATTTAATAGCATTGACGTTTTCAGAAAATATCTCAACGTCTTAACTTTAAGACAAGTTTTTCAAGTTTCACAAGTAATTCAAAGCTCATTTTTTCCAGCATTTATTTTTTGAAGATTATGTCTATCATATGTTGGACGCGGCTACGTCTCAGATGGTCCATCCTTTGAGTCCAATTTTCGATGGCTCGATCGAGAATTTCGACTGGTAACTGGCGAATGACACGCGTGATGTTTTGCTCCAAGGCCTGAATCGAAACGGTTTTGTCCACATAAACTTTAGACTTTACATATCCACACAGGAAAAAGTCTAACGGTGTGATATCACACGGTCTTGGTTGCCAATCGACCGGCCCAAAACGTGAATTATCTGCTCACCGAAGTGTTCCCTCAATAAATCCATTGATTGATGCGATGTGTGGGAAGTGGCGCCGTCTTGTTGAAACCAAATGTCGCCGACATCACGAGCTTCAATTTCAGGCATCAAATAGTCGGTTATCATGGCACGATAACGGTCGCCATTGACGGTTACGTTCTCACCGGCATCATTTTTGAAGAAATATAGACCGATGATTTCGGTACGTCGGATCGGGAATCGGTCAATGGCAAAAAGATGGCTCTTAACGAGAGCTTGGCTGTCAAGGTCGTGGGTCGACTGGAAAGTGTTTTTTTGGATTTAAAAAAAATGGACTCAGGGCAATTGGCGAACGATTATTTTGATAATAAAACGGAATAATTTGTAAACGTTGTTCAGGCGTAAGTCTTTGAATTTAACAAGAACTGCTAACCAAACCCGTATTTTGCCGAACTAAGTCAACATACTATGTTCTTGTTAAATTCAATTTACTGCTTCCATAAGTATTTCAGCTGATTTAAGTTAAAGACATACACTATTGCTACTGAATTCTGAAGATGATAGAGTGGTGTCTATCGAAACTGTAGTCAATTCTACCAAGCAATTAAAACTCTCTACCAATTTTTGTATTTGTTTCTATTACTTTCTTGGAATAGACAGAAAGTAAATGGAACATATGGTCTCAAACCAAACATAAATTCTGACTGAATAACAAAAGCACAGACCAACAATAAATAACAACAACACATACAAACACATTTTTTAGAAATTTTATATTTTATATTTAAAAATTGCATTGATTGATGGATAAAAAGTGATAAATTGGAATATTCATAAATTAAAAATTAGTGCTGTAAAACAAATGCCAATATAACAAGAAATATAGGAAAACCTAAATTAAATTCGGAAAAGCCAGAAACATTTTAAAAGATTTGCTTAAATCAAATATTTTTGGAACCCTTCTTAAACAATAACTTTGTTTGTGTGTAAACACATATTTTATTTCTGAAAGTCAGTTCCCATATATATTTTGTTCTAATTTATTAATATATGCGCCCCGAATAAAAATTCTTGATTTTCAAATAAATTTTTTTTTGTTAACTAGCTGAGCCCGGTGCGCTTCGCTGCCCATGTCAAAATTAGCGCTGTCGAAACTGTATTTTATATCCGATCAGTACGAAATTCGGCAGAAAGAGGTTTGTTATTACATGAAGGAATACTGCCAAATTCAGAGAAAATCGGTTCAGATTTAGATATAGCCCCCATATATATGTTACCCCCGATTTGACATGTAAGCGATGTAGAAACTTTATTTTATATCCGATCAGTACGAAATTCGGCAGAAAGAGGTTTCTTATTACGTGAAGGAATACTGCCAAATTTGGAGAAAATCGGTTCAGATTTAGATATAGTCCCCATATATATGTTACCCCCGATTTGAAATTCAAGCGCTGTAGAAACTGTATTTTATATCCGATCAGTAAGAAATTCGGCAGAAAGAGGTTTCTTATTACATGAAGGAATACCGCAAAATTCAGAGAAAATCGGTTCAGATTTAGATATAGCCCCCATATATATGTTACCCCCAATTTGACATGTAAGCGCTGTAGAGACTGTGTTTTATATCCGATCAGTACGAAATTCGACAGAAACAGGTTTCTATTTTACATGAATGAGTATTCAAGGAAAATCGATTAAGATTTATATATAACCTCCATATATATGCTCCTCCAGATTTGGTTACAAAGTGCTATAGAAGTTGTACTTTACTTCCGATCATTACAAAGTTCTGCAGAAAAATGTTTCTCAATTTAGGAACGAATATTGCTTAATTTAGCGATTATCGGTTCAAAATAAGATATACATACACACACACACCACATTTACCAATTATTCCAAATTATTATCCCAATGACCCTTATCGCATTGTTAGGGAGGTGTAGGGTATTATATAGTCGGCCCCGCCCGACTTTCTGCCTTTCCTTGCTGGTATTAGTAATAAATTCACTGAATGAAAAAATACCGAATTCAGTGGAAAGTCCAGAAAATAGAAATGTATACTTATAAAATTTCCAAAATCTTGTTTCATTGGTCATGCATCACATTATCATATTGCGATTGTACTGGAGTGAGCAGCTATAATTATCGCATACCGAGCATTTTTGTTCATGTATTTCCTATATAATACTTGCAAGATATATCAAAATATGGGCTGTGCCACGCCCACTGGTCCTATTCTACCATTGGTCAGATCCCGCCAATTTTTGGACCAATCACGTGGACTGTCACCAGATAGATATGTACAACATTACAGCACTCTAGATAAAAAATTGTGCAAGATATATCAATTTCGAAGTTTGGTTTATAAGGGCGGGGCCACGCCCATTGGTCCGATCCCGCCCATTTTCTGACCAATCACGCAGACTGCCACCATATACATATACACAAAATTCCAGCACTCTCGCTAACATATTGTGCAAGATATATCAATTTCAAAATTTGGCTTATATGGGCGGGGCCAAGCCCATTGGTCCGATCCCGCCCATTTTTTGACCAATTACGTAGAATGCCACCAGATATATATACACAAAATTCCAGCACTCTCGCTAATAAATTGTGCAACATATCTCAATTTTAAAATTTTGCTTGTATGGGCGGGGCCACACCCATTGGACCGATCCCGCCCATTTTTGGACCAATTACGCAGTCTTGTACCAGATACATATACGCAAAATTTCAGCGCTCTCTTTTACAAATTGTGTAAGATATCTCCATTTCAATATTTGGCTTATATAGACGGGGCCACGCCCATTGCTCCGATCGCGCCCTATTTTAGACCAAACACGTGGACTGCTACCAGATACATGTAAACAAAATTAAACGCTCTTGCTAAAAAATTGTGCAAGATATCTCAATTTAAAATTTTGTCTCACATGGGCGGGGCCACGCCCATTGGTGCGATTCCGCCCACTTTTGGTCCAGTCCCGTAGACTGCCACCAGATACATATGCACAAAATTACAGTATTCTCGCTAACTAATTGTGGAAGATATCTCCATTTCAAAATTCGGGCGAGGCCACGCCCATTGCTCCGATCCCGCCCACTTTTGGACCAATCACGTAGACTACCACAAGATACATATGCACCAAATTGCAGCACTCTCGCTAAAAAATTGTGTAAGATATCCCAATTTAAAAATTTCTATTATGTGGGCGTGGCCACGCCCATTGGTCCAATCCCGCCCTTTTTTGGACCAATCCCGTAGACTACCACCAGATACATATGCACCAAAGTACATCACTCTCGCTAACAAATTGTGTAAGATATCTCAATTCCATAATTTGGCTTATATGGGCGGGGCCACGCCCTTGGTCCGATCACGCCCATTTTTGGACCAATCACGTAGACTGCCACCAGATACATATGTACAAAATTACAGCACTCTCGCTAACAAATTGTGCAAGATATCTCAATTTTAAAATTTGTCTTATGTGGGCGGGGCCACGCCCACTTGATATATCGAAAATTCAAGTACCCTATTTTCACCACGCCCCACATATGTACATTCTGTGAAAATTTCAAGAAGATCGGTCCAGCCGTTTAGACGTCTATTCGGTACAAACAAACCAACAAACCAACAAACAAACAAACCAACAAACAAACAAACAAACAAACACACATTCTTCTTTATATATATAGATAGATAGATTTAAAAAAATTGTTTCCAAATATATTTTCTTTTAATTCAAACATACCAAAAATGGCATTTTCCCTGTACGTACACAAGTCTATTTGTAGACTTAATAATTGTTCTAAACTGTGTATGTATGTACTACCCAAAAAGTGTATCATTACCAGAAGGACCTTTTTGTTTTTTATTGCATAGTGTTATAGAAAAACGCAAATATTTTTGAAATGTTCGCATTTTTTTATTTATTTCACAAATATTTTTATATATAATTTTTATATCATTTTTAGCATGCATTCATAATTCCATTTGTCACATTTCGCAATAATTCCCTATACATTTTCCAAAGTCCTTTGGAAATTATTGACAGCGAATGAAGCTCTTTTTAAATGTACGGCCTTAATAATGGAAACCAGTCGCAGCAGGTGCATCAAACGCTGCAGTCGGAGCAGTTGGGGCAGTTGGCGCAGTTGGGGCAGTTGGTGCAGTCGGTGCGGTTGGCGCAGTTGGTGCTGTCGGTGCAGTCGGCGCAGTCTCAGGAGCCGCATCAGTAATGCCGATTCCTGCACTCATCGCAAGGAGGAAGCCCAAGAAGAAGAAGGTCTGTTTGAAGTTCATTGTTTTACTTAGAGATGATTAGATGAACGAGCACTTGTTATTAACCTTTTAAGAACGACTGTATTGCTTTTCAAATAATTTTGCTCTCTTATATACTGTTAGATCAGTAGAGATATTTAATTTTCTTTCTAGAAACATCAAAACTACATCGTTAGTGAAACTATTTGTTCAAGTTCAACAGCGTTTAATTACTTACACCATCTTTCAAGAAAGTATATGTCATGTAAGAAATAAACTTTTAGCTGTATTAGAAAACAATCAGAAATTTGCTTACAATTTGAGATATATACATAGACTAATATATCGTCCAAAATATTAATGTAAGTAAGTAAATGCATAAAGTAAACATTTTCTTGCTAATTTATTATAATTGTCATGGAAAAGTTTCAACAAAATTAATTGACAAATTTGTTCTTTACATTCAAACATTATTTTACCACATTTTATCTAAAGTGCTTGCGAATTAGTTGCCTAATTGACTATTACAGAAAATATCTATATCTATCTACATACTCGTGCAATGAAGAAGATGATATTGTTTTTTAATATGTTTGCACAGAAATGTACTATGTATTTAAGAAGCATATATTGCTGAAATTTTATTTTTGCATAAACTTTATAGAAATTGTGTTTAAAAAAAAACTGTCGACATTTTTCATTTTTATCAATATTTAATAGATAAAAAGCACCGAAATTTTCTGTAAACTTCGACGGAATTTTCAATAAAACGGTAATGTCGAAGCAAATTTTTTATAGAACGCCAATATGTCGAAATTTTCTATGAAAAGACAATTTCGCTCCAAGTTCGATGAAACATTCTATAAAACTTCAATTTCGAAGAAATTTTCCATTAATTTTTAATTTTGATAAAAAGTCCAATTTCGACGAAATTTCCTAAAAAAAAATAAATTTCATCAACATTTTCTATAAAGCTAAAATTTCCACGATATTTTCTATAGATTCAAATTTTGTACGATATTTTCTATAAAACCCCAATTTCGACGATATTTTTTTCTATAAAACCCAAATTTCGATGAATCTTTCATAAAACTGCAATTTCGACGTTATTATATATTACATATATATATAAAGCTCCAATTTCGATGAAATATTTTGTAAACCTTTAATTTCGATGAAAAGTACAATTTCGACGGAATTTTCAAAATAAAATCCAATTTTAATACAACTAAGAATTTCGACGAGATTTTCGGTAAAACTCAAATTTTGGACGATATTTTCTACATATAAAACTTCAATTTCGACGATATTTTCTATAAAACTCCAATTTCGACGAAATTCCCAACGAAAATTTTTATACAACTCTAAGTTTGATGGAATTTTCTAAAAATTTTCAATTTCGATAAAATTTTCTATACATTTTTAATTTCGACGAAATTTTCTAAAAAAAATTCAATTTCGACGAAATTACCTAAAAAAATCAATTTCAACCAAATTTTCTAAAAAATCCAATTTCGTCGAAATTCTCTATTAAGCTCAAATTTCGAAGACATTTTCTATAAAACTCAAGTTTCTACAAAATTGTCTTAAAAACCAATTTCGATGAAATTTTCTTAAAACTCAAATTTCGACGAAATTTTCTGTAAAATTCATATTTCGATGACATATTCTGTAAAACACAAATTTCGACGATATTTTCTTTAAAACTCAAATTTTGAACGATATTCTATAAAATTTCAATTTCGACGAAATTTTCTATAAAACCAATTATCGACGAAACATTATTTAATACCAAATTTTGACGTAATTTTCTATACAACTTTTCGCTGAAATTTTCTATAAAGCTCCAATAGCGATGAAATTTCCTATAAATTTTTAATTTCTATAAAAAATCCAATTTCGGCGAAATTTTCTAAAAAAAAATCCAATTTCGATGAAATTTTCTATAATTTTAAATTTCGATGAATAGTCAAATTTCGATGATGTTTTCTATAAAGCTCAAATTTTGGACGATATTTTCTTTAAAACCTTATTTTCGACAACATTTTCTTTAAAACTCAAAGTTCAATGAAATGTTCTGTAAAACTCCAATTTCGACAATATTTTCTATAAGCCAAAATTTTGGAAAATATTTTCTATAAAACTCAAATTTCGATAAAAATTGTCTATAAAACCCAAATTTTCACAACATTTTCTGTCAAACTCCAACTTCGACGTTATTTTTAGAATAAACACCATTTTCGACACAATTTTTAATAAAACCGCAATTTTGACGTAATATTCTATACAACTTCAATTTTGCTGAAATTTTCTCTAAAGCTCTAATTTCGACAAAAATTTTCTAAAAAATCCAATTTCGACGAAATTTTCTAAAAAAAATCAATTTCTACAACATTTACTAAAAAATCCAATTTCGTCAAAATATTCTACAAAGCTTAAATTTCGACGAAATTTTCTGTAAAACTAAAATTTCGACGATATTTTCTATAAAACTTAAATTTTGGACGATATTTTCTATAAAACTCCAATTTCGACGATATATTCTATAAAACCCAAATTTTGACGAAATTTTCTATAAAAAACCGAAAACTCTTATGAAACTATAAGTTTGCTGAAATTTTCTATAAATTGGCAATTTCGATGAAATTTGTATAATTCTTTATTTTCTATAAAAAGTCCAATTTCGACAAAAATTTTCTACTAAAAAATATTTTCTATAAATTACGCCGATATTTTCTGTAGAATTCCAATTTTGAGGCTATTTCATATACGTACATACATGTACAAGTACTTGTACATACATATCTACGTATTCAAGAACGTAGACATTTTCTTTATCACTCAGGAGCGATGTTAAAAATACATATTTCTTTTATTTGAAATTTTTAGGCACAAATGGTTCTTAAAAAATAAATATAAATATATTCGTATTAAAAATTTTAATATTTCAGCAAGAGTTGATCGGATAGGAAATATATTCGAAAACTTGACGAAGAATGGGCGTGATCGGATTAATGGGTGTGGTTATATGGTGTTTCAATATTTACAAATTTGATATCCAATTTGATTCGGAAAGTATTGGCCGTAGAACGAAATATAGACCGTAGAACGTTAGTAATTTAATCGAATGTGGGCTAGTCTACCCCGCCTATTTTTTCATAAATCTCAAATTTCGACAACATTTTCCTATAAAACTCTAAATTTGAAGAAAATCTTCATTAAACTTTAATTTCGACAAAATTGTATATAGACCTCAAATATCGTCGAAAGCTTCTATAAATATCCAATTTTGACAAAATTTTCTCTAAATCTCCAATTTCGACGAAATTTTCTATAAAACTTCAATTTCGATGATAGTGTACATAAACTCCAATTTCGATGAAATGTTCTTTGTCAATTTCTTTAAAAATAATAATGGAATCTTTAAAAAAAGCTATAGCAACAAAATTTATTGTTGTTTATTTTGTTTTATTCGATCTGCTTTCATTTGTTTTTTGTTTTTGCAATTTGTTAGGCTCAAGATCATTTTTGTTGTTTTCAGTATATGAAAACAACTTTGTTAAAAAGAAGTAAGTGACAAAAACAAAAACAAGAAGAAATGGTAGGGCACGACCAAATACGTTGTTGTTGCATAGTCAACTACAGCAAAACATTCGTGTGAATTCTTTACATTGTAAAGACTCACGAGAGTGGAAGTTGGTGCATGTACGAGGGACGACGATTACTGAATGTCTTTTTTTTTGAGACAGTTCTTTTAGCAAACAGTTCTCGTTTAATTTTACTTGAGCTGTGCGTATATATTCTAATGATCGACTGAAGTAATCGTTGTAATAAGGATATTGACAATGGGAGTTTGGTGGCTCCCGAATGAGATCTGTATATTCAACCTTTACAACCACCCTCAATATATGTTACTTACTTCTTCTTTAATTTTTAACAAAGTTGTTTTTATATACTGAAAACAATAACCAGTAAGGAAAGGCAGAAAGTCGGGCGGGGCCGACTATATAATACCCTACACCTCCCTAACAATGCGACAAGGGTTATTGTGATAATAATTTGAAATAATTGGTAAATGGGTAAGAACATATATATCCGGATATATCTAATTCTGAACCGATAATCGCTAAATTAAGCAATATTCGTTCCTAAATTGAGAAACATCTTTCTGGAGAATTTTGTAATGATCGGAAGTAAAGTACAACTTCTATAGCGCTTTGTAACCAAATCAGGAGGAACATATATATGGAGCTTATATATAAATCTGAATCGATTTTCCCTGAATACTCATTCATGTAAAATAGAAACCTCTTTCTGTCGAATTTCGTACTGATCGGATATAAAATACAGTCTCTACAGCGCTTGAATGTCAAATCGGTGCTAACATATATATGGGGGCTATATCTAAATCTGAACCGATTTTCTCCAAATTTGGCAGTATTCCTTCGTGTAATAAGAAACCTCTTTCTGCCGAATTCCGTACTGATTGGATATAAAATACCGTTTCTACAGCGCTTACATGTCAAATCGTGTGCAACATATATATGGGGGCTATATATAAATCTGAACCGATTTCCCCGAAATTTTGTATTGTATCTAAGTGTATCACGAGACTACTCTCTGTCAATTTTTGTACAAATCGGTTACAAAATGTTGCTTATACAGTGCATATATGCCAAATCGGAGGTACATATATATGGGAGCTATATGTAAATCTGAACCGATTTTAACCAAATTCAACAGGGATCGTCCTTGGGCCTAAAAAAAGAAATGTGCAAAGTTTCGTTGAGATAGGACCATAATTGCGACCTGTACTTTGATTACAAGAATACGTCTACAGACAGACAGACGGACATATCTAAATCGACTCAGAAAGTGATTACAAGTCGATCGGTATAATAAACAATGGGTCTATCTCTTCTCCTTTTGGGTGTTACAAACAAATGCACAAAGTCATAATACCCTGTACCACAGTGTGGTGTAGGGTATAAAAAAGATCTTGAGCCTAACAAAGTGCAAAAACAAAATATGTACACAATTTACATACATACATAAAATGTCTATAAAACGCGAATTTTGGCGAAATTTTATATAAAGCTCCAATTTCGACAAATCTTTTCTATAAAACTCCAATCTCGACGAATCTATATATAGATAACTCCATTCTAAACATGCTATAATTAATTAGCTATTGTATTCAGAATATTTTGCCCGAAGTGTTTTCGTTAGCTTTTTCTTAAGAAAAATCTTTGTATGAAAATTAAGAAATTCGGAAAAAAAAAATTATGTTGAGTTTTTGTGAAAACCCATAGTTTGATATTTGATTGTGTTGCTGAAAATAAGGCTTATGTTATTTCCTTTAAGTGTTTTGTGGTTAGTTGGTTGGGACCTGTTTATCTACGAGTATCAAAATAATGATAAACCCCTAACAACTTTAGGTTCAACCGTATATTTTAGCATAATCCCGAAAACCATTTATCATAATTGGTTCAGGAAAGCTTTAAATAACACAGTGCGACAGTCCAAAAACCGGTACTATTTTTCTTGTGGGTCTTGGTGTTCTACGAAATTTGCCGGACACCCCCAAAATCCGGATTTACCGATTTTATTGCCTTTTTCACTGGAACGCCTATAACTTTATTAATTATTAGTCGATTTCCAATCTCTAAGAATTTAGAAAGAAGAGAATTAGACCTTTCGAACGATATATATGTTGTTTGTTTGAAGCTGTAGGAATATAGGTTTATTTGACCTACAAACACACTTTTTTCATTTTTGTCCGTCATTTTCTAGTTTAGACAATGTCTTTACCAATTATATTGTGAGATAACCTTACGATTAATTGATTTACATATATAGTATATTTTATAAGGAAAAAAATGCAACCAGTCTCTTATTAAGCACATTTTGGCGTAAATTTAAGTTTGCCGCGTGCTTATTTTTAGTAAAATATCATCTTTATATATAAAATCCTTTGTACGTTTGTTAGTAACGCATGATCTCCGAAACCATAAGAGCGAATGGGCTACAAATTGTACATTAGGTTCAGTTCGGGGTCACCTGTGTTTTAGAATTATTGTAACTGCGAAAAATGGCGGAGTGGTCAAGTTATTTGCAAAATCCGCATTTCCAGACCGATTTGACTGAGACTGAAAATAAATATGTGGTTTGCCTTGGTAATAATTTGTATATATGATTCTAACCGGTAGATTTCGCTGTAGTGGCCTTATGTCCAATACGCATTTTTATGGGGATTTTTTCCTGAAACTCGGAATGTCTGCATTTTTAATGAAATATCAATGAATAACAAACCAATTCTTCCCAAACAGAACGGGCAGGACAACGTCTGCTGGGGTCAGCTAGTATAATTTAAAACATTATCGAAATAAAATTTAAAATGTCTGTCCTTGATATAAGAATATACTGGTATTAATTTAAGGCATACATGGATTTAAATATGGTTTTTTAAAATATGTATGGAAAATTCTTTACATTGTATTTATTATAATGTTATCTCATTAATGTGTTATTTTCTTTGAAATCATTTAATATTCATAAAAAATATGCTTCATGCAAGTTATAGTGTTAACTTATAAATTCAAAACACAACGTTTTCTCTTTCTAAAGATTGGATTTATTATATTCTATATTCAATTTAAAACAATATTTTAGTTGTATAAAGACAAACCGGCCAACACACTATCGTAATATTGTTATTATTGGTATGTATCTTTTTGAAAATATATAGTGGGATTCGTTCTCCATTTGTTGACCAAGAACAATTTCCTTGGAACTGATATTAATTATACCCTACACCACACTGTGGTACAGGGTATTATAACTTTGTGCATTTGTTTGTAACACCCAAAAGGAGAAGAAATAGACCCATCGTTTATTATACCGATCGACTTAGAATCACTTTCTGAGTTGATTTAGCTATGTCCGTCTGCCGTCTGTCCGTCTGTCTGTCCGTCTGTCTGTCTGTCCGTCTGTGCATGTATTCTTGTAATCAAAGTACAGGTCGCAATTATGGTCCGATCTCGACGAAACTTTACACATATCTTTTTTTTGGCCCAAGGACGAACCCTATTGAATTTGGTTAAAATCGGTTCAGATTTAGATATAGCCCCCATATATGTATATGTTAGCCCCGATTTGTCATATAAGCGCTGTAAAATCTTTATTTTATATCCGATCATTATGAAATTCGGCAGAAAGAGGTTTCTTATTATATGGATGAACACTATTAAATTTGGAAGAAATCGGTTCAGATTTAGATATAGTCCCCATATATACGATACCCCCGATTTGACATGTAAGCTCTGTAAAAATGTTATGTTATATCCGATCAGTGCGAAATTTGGCAGTAAGAGGTTTCTTATTACATGAAGGAATACTGCCAAATTCGGAGAAAATCGGTTCAGATTTAGATATAGCCCCCATATATAAGTTACCCCCGATTTGACGTGTAACTGCTGTAGAAACTGTATTTTAAATCCGATCAGCGCGAATTTAGGCAAAAAGAGGTTTCTTATTACATGAAGGAATACTGCCAAATTCGGAGAAAATCGGTTCAGATTTAGATATAGCCCCCATATATATGTTACCCCCGATTTGATATGTGAGCGCTGTAAAGACTGTATTTTATATCCGATCAGTATGAAATTCGGCAGAAAGGGGTTTCATATTATATGAATGAACGCTTTTAAATTTGGAAGAAATCGGTTCAGATTTAGATATAGCCCCCTTATATACGTTACCCCCGATTTGACATGTAAGCTCTGTAAAAATGTTATGTTATATCCGATCAGTGCGAAATTCGGCAGAACGAGGTTTCCTATTATATGAATGAACACTTTTAAATTTGCAAGAAATCAGTCAAGATTTAGATATAGCCCCCTTATATACGATTTGACATGTAAACGCTGTAAAAATTTTATTTTATGTCCGATCAGAATTAGATAATATGTTTCTACCCTTATCGCATCGTTAGGCAGGTGTAGGGTATTATATAGTCGGCCCCGCCGGACTTTCTGCCTTTCCTTACTGGTTTTATATGTAAAAATATCGCTGACGTCACTTTCAAAACACACAGTCCAAATAATTAATAATATATTATATAAAAATATTTTTACAATTTTTACACGCTGAAAAAATCGCTTCTATAGTATATTCTCCCAAAAATACTCGGCTTGAAACATATATATGCTTAGCGTACACTCTAAACATATAATATTTGGTACACACAAAAATTATATATTTGGAAATATGTTGTTCTAAACAAATCTTTGTTTCTATTCTAATATTTTGTTATTTGAGACTATTATTTCCGAAACCAAGTTTTGTTCGCATTTAGGTATTCAGAAAATATATCAATAACTTAAATGTGTTACATTTTTCAGCAATCCAAAGTTAATTTTTTAGATTTTTCTAATGTTTGTAAAAATAATAAATATTAATAATTGAAATCGTATAATGTTGGATATAAATAAATTACTTGGAGGATTGACAACAAATGAAGATTTGGAAGAGTATGTGGTATTATGACTGGGAGGTACAGTTCGAATTAAAGAACAAAATAAAACTGCAATTTGAAAAGGTCAGCAAAGTTTTGAAATTTTTTTTATACAAAATATATTTGAAGACAATCCTAAACAATAATTTTATTTGTATATAAACACATATTTTATTTGAGAAAATTAGTTTGCAAATATATTTTGTTGTAATATATTAATATATGCGTTCCAAGTAAATTTTATTGATTTTCAAATTAAATTTATTTACTCAGAAATACATAATATTTAAAAATTTGTGTTCCATATATATTTTCTTTCGATTCAAACATATCAAAAAAGGCGATTTTGCCGCGTGTAGTAAAGCAATTTTTGAATGTATCTATTATGAGTATTTGTGTCGTAGAAGAGTGACAAATTGTACCAAATATTTCACTGTAAGTATTACATGTCAAAGATTTAAATATACCTCTTCTTTTTCACATTTTGTTACTGTGGTATGATAAAATTTATTTTTATACTTTTTCGTATATAAATCATTCCGTTTGATTTCTTTTTAGATTATTTTAACTTTAGATCGAGTAATGAACTTTTTTGGATATATGAAAAATTCAGTGGAGAATGAAATTTACAAATTGCAGCAAATAAGTGAGCATACAAACTATATGATATGTAAAACTAATTACATAACAATTATTTTATACAATTTCTATTTAAATTCCATGTTAAAAACCAGTAAGGAAAGGCAGAAAGTCGGGCGGGGCCGACTATATAATACCCTACACCTGCCTAACAATGCGATAAGGGTAGAAACATATTATCTAATTCTGATCGGACATAAAATAAAATTTTTACAGCGTTTACATGTCAAATCGTATATAAGGAGCCTATATCTAAATCTTGACTGATTTCTTCCAAATTTAAAAGTGTTCATTCATATAATAGGAAGCCTCTTTCTGCCGAATTTCATACTGATCGGATATAAAATACAGTTTTTACAGCGCTTACATGTCAAATCGGGGGTAACATATATATGGGGGCTATATCTAAATCTGAACCGATTTTCTCCGAATTTGGCAGTATTCCTTCATGTAATAAGAAACCTCTTACTGCAAAATTTCGCACTGATCGGATATAACATAACATTTTTACAGAGCTTACATGTCAAATCGGGGGTAACGTATATATGGGGGCTATATCTAAATCTGAACCGATTTCTTCCAAATTTAATAGTGTTCATCCATATAATAAGAAACCTCTTTCTGCCGAATTTCATACTGATCGGATATAAAATAAAGTTTTTACAGCGCTTATATGTCAAATCGGGGCTAACATATATATGGGGGCTATATCTAAATCTGAACCGATTTTAACTAAATTCAATAGGGTTCGTCCTTGGGCCAAAAAAAAGATATGTGTAAAGTTTCGTCGAGATCGGACCATAATTGCGACCTGTACTTTGAATACATGCACAGACGGACAGACAGACGGACAGACAGACGGACATAGCTAAATCAACCCAGAAAGTGATTCTAAGTCGATCGGTATAATAAACGATGGGTCTATTTCTTCTCCTTTTGGGTGTTACAAACAAATGCACAAAGTTATAATACCCTGTACCACAGTGTGGTGTAGGGTATAACAATTGGAGTAAACAAAGATTTGTTTAGAACAACATCATCCCAAATATATAAACTTTGTGTGTACCAAATATTATATATTTTGAGTTTACCCTAAACATTTATATGTTTCAAGCCGAATATGTTTGGGACAATATACTACAGGAGCGATTTTTTTTCAGCTTGTAATACTTACGTTAAAATATTTGGTAGAATTTGTCACTTTTCTACGACAGAAATACTTCTAAAAGACCCATTCTAAAATTGTTTTACTAAAAAATAAAAAGATAGTTGTATAACATACTATTAATAACAAATTTCTACACGGGGCAAAATCGCCTTTTTTGATATGTTTGAATCGAAAGAAAATATATTTGGAACACAAATTTTTAAATATTATATATTTCTTAGCAAATAAATTTTATTTGAAAATCAATAAAATATATTTGGAACGCATATATTAATATATTACAACAAATTATATTTGCAAACTAAATTTCTCAAATAAAATATGTGTTTAAATACAAATAAAATTATTATTTAGGAATTTTTCCAAAAATATTTTATTTAAAAAATATTTCCAAAACTTTTGCTGAGTTTTTCATATTTCAGTTTCAATTTTTCTTGGGTTTCGAATTGTATTTCCCAGTTATGATACCATATGCAGCATTACCTTCCGTTTTAAATAAATCATTTCAAATTTCTGAGTATTCCAAGGCATCATTAGTTGTCAATCCTCTAAGTACTTTATATTGATCTAAGATTATATGATTTCAATTATTATTTTTTACGAACATTAAAAATTTCTTAAAATTTAACTTTGAATTACTGAAAAATTTGACACAATTATGTATTTTATGAATACATACTTAAATGCAAATAAATATTTGTTTCGGAAATAATGGTCCCAAATAAAAACATATTGGAATGTAAACAAATATTTGTTTAGAACAACATCTTCCCAAATACACAATTTTTGTGTGTACCAAATATTACATGCTTAGAGTCTACCCCAAACATATATATGTTTCAAGCCGAATATGTTTGGGACAATATACTACAGAAGCGATTTTTTTTCAGCGTGTATATTGCCAGAAATAGTTTTACATTTCTGCTTTATGCGCTGTTAGCAGTTATTTTTAATAAATATATAATTTCCAATTGAAATGTGTTTTGTTAACTTTGTAATCACCAATAGGTTGTTTATTTCAGGACTATATATAATATTTCACTCATGTAAACATTTTCCTATTGCCTCTTCCAGTATTACAAAACCTATTACCCGCATTTTTATTGTCCATTTTTTAATGTTCGCATACATCCCTTCACAGGACTTTTTAACAAGATCACTTCAAAAATGTTAAATCTAAAACCGGTTTTCGGTTAACCGAAAATAAAAAACCGGTGAACCGGTTGTTTTCGGGTATTTCTTTTTTAATAAAAATGCATAAATAATGCTCAAAATTTTGTTAGATGACGTAAAATAAGCGTAGTGCAAATTCAATACGCAACCATATTTCAATTAAATTAAGATTTATTTGAAAATTGTATTTTAAACACTTCATATTTTTACGAGTATTTATAATAGGTAATTGTTTCATTTATGATATAATATTATAATATCTGCGATATTTATAATATTTATGTTCAATTTTTAAAAAGATTTCTTTACAAAAAAATTGATTATGATTTTTATAAAACTTTACTAATAGTGAAGATCGGCAAAATCTTAGGTTTTAGCATCATATGAATGGCTCAAATCGCAAACCGATTATATACATATATTATCAGTAGTAGCGGATTCTGACTTGAGCATACTATAGAGATGAAGACTTGTCGAAATGTGAAACTGGACAAATGTATTTTTATTTATACCTACATTCCAATTAGAAAGGATTGTTAATTAATTTCTATACCGCAATAATCACCTAGACCCTCGATAAAATATGCAGTATAATTACATATAAAACTGCATTTTGAAATCGATGGATATGCACAAATGAAGTCAACGGTTTTTATACTGATGTTTTCAAAATTTTAGGTAAGTTCCTATTTCAAAAACCAGTAAGGAAAGGCTAAAGTCGGGCGGTGCCGACTATATAATACCCTACACCACTCTCGTAATATTGAATTACTCTGATATATAAATTTTGTAATTCATGTATAAATTGTTTACATAAATTTACTTTTAAGACATTTTATACTTAAATAACGCCCTGTACCACAGTGTGGTGTAGGGTATAAAAACGATTGGATCTAAAGAGCCAAATCGGATGAAACATATATATGGGAGCTATAGCTAAATCTTAACCGATTTTCTTCAAATTCGGCAATGTTGGTTCATGGATCAAGAAACTCTACCATTCTAAATTTCAACACGATTGGATGTAAAATACAGCTTTTATAGGACTAAAGGGCCAAATCGGACGAAACATATATATGGGAGCTATAGCTAAATCTTAACCGATTTTCTTCAAATTCGGCTATGTTGGTTCATGGATCAAGAAACTCTACCATTCTAAATTTCAAAACGATCGGATGTAAAATACAGCTTCTATAGGACTAAAGGTCCAAATCGGACGAAACATATATATGGGAGCTATAGCTAAATCTGCACCGATTTTCTTCAAATTCGGCAATGTTGGTCCATGGATCAAGAAACTCTACCATTCTAAATTTCAAAACGATCGGATGTAAAATATAGCTTCTATAGGACTAAAGGGCCAAATCGGACGAAACATATATATGGGACCTATAGCTAAATCTTAACCGATTTTCTTCAAATTCGGCAATGTTGGTTCATGGATCAAGAAACTCTACCATTCTAAATTTGAAAACGATTGGATGTAAAATACAGCTTCTATAGAACTAAAGGGCCAAATCGGACGAAACATATATATGGGAGCTATAGCTAAATCTGAACCGATTTTCTTCAAATTCGGCAATCTTGGTTCATGGATCAAGAAACTCTACCATTCTAAATTTCAAAACGATCGGATGTAAAATACAGCTTCTATAGGACTAAAGGGCCAAATCGGACGAAACATATATATGGAAGCTATAGCTAAATCTAAACCGATTTTCTTCAAATTCGGCAATCTTGGTTCATGGATCAAGAAACTCTACCATTCTAAATTTCAAAACGATTGGATGTAAAATACAGCTTCTATAGGACTAAAGGGCCAAATCGGACGAAAGATATATATGGGAGCTATATCTAAATCTGAACCGATTTCAACCAAATTCAATAGCGATCTTAACAGTCGCGAAATATTCTAAACTGCAAAATTTCAGAACGATCGGAGTGAAATTGCTACCTGTAGTCGACGAACAACTTTACATGGACGGACGGACATCGTTACATCGACTCAGCTAGTGATTCTGAGTCGATCGGTATACTTTAAGGTGGGTCTAGCTGTGTTATTTTAAGGTGTTACAAACATCTGCCGTGAAACAAACTTATAATACCCTGTACCACAGTGTGGTGTAGGGTATAATAATATTTTCTTTATCATTTTATAATGGTTTCAAAAAACCGAAAAGTCGAATAAATCGAGTTATTCGAAAATGCAGAAAAACCGAAAACCGATAGGCGGTTTTTAAAGTGAAACCGATTAATCGATTAACCGGTGCGGTTTCTGATTACCCTAATCACCATATAAAACATACAGCAAAAATAACTACGATGCACACACTCCCTTATAACCGAGATCGATGTAGACGCCGACGGCATAACCACATACATACGCACATGCACACGAATCCTCATGATTCACAACTGCCGTTATTTTGAGTTTCAGTTCTTGTTGTTGCTATGGTATGGTGCCAACCAACATGCACGTATACTTACATATTCACCGCAATTTCATTTTTTTTACAATTCTCGTCTCAAAACACACAACCACTTCCCTCCATAGCTTCCAAGTAACTGATTTGAAAGAAAACGAACAACAGGATATTCTCTATACTCTGGGGGCTCTTCTAACATTCCATAACACTTATTTATCCACACATTAACAAACACCTTTAATTCTCCGAAAGAGAGAGAGAGATAACATAATGCTCTCGTATGTGTTCTTACAAATAATAACAATAATCATAAAATGTATTACCAAGCCAACTTTTCTTTAAAGGGGAGCATAGCCTTAAATTTATTACTCAAATATCTTATACTGTCAATTAAGTCCGATTCGACATTAAAACTATGACATGTCTACGTCATAGTTTTAATGTAGAAAATCCTTAAAAGTATTGAATTTGTACATAAAATAATGCGGATTGTCACAAAAATAATGATTTTGTTCTTTAATTTAAAGGCGTACATTTAAAGAAGGGCGTACACAAAACTATTGACTAGATAGTCATTAATTCAAATTCAAAAAACTTTAGATTAAGGAAAATTTCGTAAAAAACATGTAAATTTTCATTATTTAAGATCGCTATTGAATTTGGTTGAAATCGGTTCAGATTTAGATATAGCTCCCATATATATCTTTCGTCCGATTTGGCCCTTTAGTCCTATAGAAGCTGTATTTTAAATCCAATCGTTTTGAAATTTAGAATGGTAGAGTTTATTAATCCATGAACCAACATTGCCGAATTTGAAGAAAATCGGTTAAGATTTAGCTATAGCTCTGATATATATGTTTCGTCCGATGTTGCTCTTTAGTCCTGTAGAAGCTGTATTTTACATCCAATCATTTTGAGATTTAGAATGGTAGAGTTTCTTGATCCACGAACCAACACTACCGAATTTGAAGAAAATCGGTTAAGATTTAGCTATAGCTCCCATATATATGTTTTGTCCGATTTGGCCCTTTAGTCCTATAAAAGCTGTATTTTACATCCAATCGTTTTGAAATTTAGAATGGTAGAGTTTCTTTATCCATGAACCAACATTGCCGAATTTGAAGAAAATCGGTTAAGATTTAGCTATAGCTCCCATATACATATATGTTTCGTCCGATTTTGCTCTTTAGTCCTGAAGAAGCTGTATTTTACATCCAATCATTTTTAAATTTAGAATGGTAGAGTTTCTTGATCCATTAACCAACACTACCGAAGTTGAAGAAAATCGGTTAAGATTTAGCTATAGCTCCCATATATATATTTCGTCCGATTTGGCCCTTTAGTCCTATAGAAGCTGTATTTTACATCCAATCGTTTTGAAATTTAGAATGGTAGAGTTTCTTAATCCATGAACCAACATTGCCGAGTTTGAAGAAAATCGGTTAAGATTTAGCTATAGCTCCCATATATATTGTTACTTCCAGTATTCGAACTGGGGTGATTGATAGTTGGCTTGGCTACAATTGTGGAACATGTAGCGCGAAGCCGTTGCCTTTTTTTGTAAAAAGAAACGACAACTGTTCTATCTTCAAGAGGAGTATGGTTTTATTAGGAGAGGGTTTGCAACCTTCTCCTTTGAGATCAAAGCTTATACTAGTTGTAACAATTCAAAAGTTCAATTATGTATACAAAAGGAACCATGTAACAAGAGGTAATGTAATAAAAAGGTAAATGACTAAATAAAGAATATATGTATAAAGAAAGGGATAACTCTTCATGAGTATGAATACAGTAATAATAATGAAATAATAATGAAAGAGAGAGAAAGAAGTAGAGATGGAGCGAGTCCGTAAAAGCTTTTGTTGAAGCGAAATGGGAAGGGAAGGTTCCCTCCTTAGCAATTGTCGAAGTGGCTTCGACATACTCCCGCCTCAGCGTGGCAGATGAATGGGGATTTGGGTCTCGTGTTGGCTGCATCCGCATCCTTGCCAGGTGCCGTGGATTACCCATCCAAAAGTTGTTGCCTGGGCTATGGGAAGCGTTTTATCCTGCTTTATGATCGCCGGTATCTTGATAAATTCCCACGATTTTCCTCCGATGATGATGTCAATTTGGTCCTCATTGTGGAAGTTCTCGTGGGCAAGTGGCAGAAAGTTGTTGAAGTGGGCGCGGAGCCGTGTATCCCCGATGGCCTCTGGGGCTTCTAAATCAAATTCCGGGGTCAATCCTAGGAACCAAGCATATTTTGGCCCGTGGCTGTGGATAATGAAGCGGCCATATGGTTTTCCAGCAGGATTGTATTCGGCTTGAAAGTCGGGAAATCGTGATGCCGTGTCCGTCAACATCTGGGAGTGTCGAGCCTGAGGGTTGACCATGAGGGTGAGGGTTTCTTCGTGGCCGTTGTAGGTAACAGTCGTACGGATCAAGGGAACGATTTGTACTGGCGGTTGTGGAATTGTTAAAGCATACGGATTTTTGGTGACTGCAGCGGTGGATGATGGTTGTGCTTGGTCCTGAGCTTGTTCATTGCCCAATGGATGCACATGAAGCATGGAGTGATGGTTGGACGCACAGTAGCGACAACGAATGAGGGAGAGACAATCTTGGACGGTATGGGAGTGCGCGAGGCAATTAACGCACATGTTGGCTTTCTCCAGAGTGCGGCGTCGTAACTCGGGGCCCAAGCTGATGAAGAAAGGATAGTATTTCAGCTGGTGGGAGAGGTGGCACAAATGACAGTGAGGCATGTTGGTCTGAAAGTAAAGAAAGAAGGGAGTGCATACAAATGATTATGAGGCATTTGGTGAGTGAGTGATCGGATAAATTTTGTAATTTATTGTGTAGTCGTGGGTGGTGTCTGATTTGCACCTTGTGTTGACGTATTTGTAGGTAGAACGCATAATTTAACTATAGGTCTTGTTATAGTTCCATTTAGAGTTTTGATTTCGGCGACTCTCACATTGCTATCTTTGCCGTAAAAGACCTTGGTGACTCGGCCTAGACGCCATTCGGTGGGGGGCAGTAAGTCATCCTTGATGACTACGAAATCATTTTGTTTTATATTATTTTTGGTCGTCTTCCATTTTGAGCGTCGCTGTAGTTCTGTTAAATATTCGTTTTTCCATCGTTGTGCGAATATTCGGTGGAGAGCTTTGAGTCGCTCCCATCTGTTTAACAAACGTATATCCGTTTCGGGGATAGTTTGTGCGGTATCAGGTGCTGCAATTATTGGGGCTCCTCGAAGAAAATGACCTGGCGTTAGAGGGATTAATTCTTGTGGATTTTCAGATAGGGCTGACAATGGACGGGAATTTAATATGGCTTCTATTTTCGCTAATAAAGTGGTGAATTCTTCGAAAGTGAAGTTGTGGTTCGCTGCAACTTTTTTGAGGTGTATTTTTAGGCTCTTAACTGCAGCCTCCCAAAGCCCACCCATGTGGGGAGCATATGGTGGTATAAAGGACCAACTAAACCCGTGCGCTGCGTATTTTTCGATAACTACTTTTTCAGCCCCTTTGAGAAAGTCGTGGTGGTCTTTGAGGAGCTTGTAGCTAGCACCGACAAAATTACGACCATTGTCGGAAAACATCGTCTTCGGAAGGCCGCGCCTGCTGATAAATCGACTGAACGTTGCGATGAAGGCGTCTGCAGACAGCTCGGAGCAAGTTTCCAAATGGACGGCCTTCGTAGAGAAGCATACGAAGACTGCTGCGTAACCTTTCAATATTTTAGCGTTTCGTACTGTCGAGGCTCTTATGTTGAATGGTCCTGCGAAATCCACTCCGGCATAAGTAAACGGTAGGGAAAATTGGACTCTTTCTACGGGTAACGAGGCCATTAACTGATTTTGAAAACGGTGTTTGAAAATGGTGCAAGTTTTGCAATTTCTAATGCATTTTCGTACTAGGTTTTTAATTCGTGGTATATAAAATCCTTGTCGGATTGCACGAAGCATAATGTTGTGTTCAGAATGTAAGAGAATTGTGTGTGTAAAGAGAACCAGAAGTTCGGTTAATCTGGACTTTTCGGGCAAAATTATCGGATGTCTTTCTTCGTACCGTAGATCCGAATTAGTAAGTCGACCGCCTACTCGTAATAAACCGGAATTATCCAAAAATGGTGTAACCGCGAGGAGTCTGCTTTTCTTGTGAATAGGCCGATTATTTTGTAAATCTTCAATTTCTCTGGGGAACGCTGCTCGCTGAGTTAGATTTATTAGGCGAAATTTTACGAATGTTATTTCTTCTTGATTTAGAAGTATATCGGATTCCGTCAATTTTTTGTGGCATGCCCTGTGAAATCGAAAGACATAGCACAACACACGAAGACAATGATTTAGTGAGGAGAATCTGCTTATGACTTCTTCTGTGTCTGCTATTAAATTAAAATTGGAAACTCTTTTTGTTTCTAGTTCGGTTGATTCAAAACTTCGCGGTGGCGGCCCATTTTCAATTGGTTTGGTTAGCCACGAAGGTCCATGCCACCAAAGCTGGCTGTTGGTAAGATCTTGAGGAACGCATCCTCGAGAGCCCAAATCCGCTGGGTTCTCGTCGGTTTTTACATGTTTCCAGTGGGTGGCACTGGCGATGGTAAGGATGTCACTTACTCTGTTGGCTACGAAGGTTTTCAACATTAGAGGCGATTTTTGTAACCATCCAAGTACGATCGAAGAGTCAGTCCACAAAAATAACTCATAATCGAACTTGAAGTCCCTGGTCACATTTTGAACCAATTTAGCCAGTAACAGTGCTCCGCATAATTCTAATTTTGGGATCGTGGTTCTTTTTATGGGAGCGACTTTTGTTTTCGCAACTAAGAGGTTCGACGTGATATATCCATCCGGATTCGCAGCTCGAAGATATACGGCTGCACAGTACGCCTTCTCCGATGCGTCACTGAAACCATGGACCTGAACTACTGCTTGAGGCGAGACTCTCACCCATCTGTCTATTTTTACGTCTGCTAACTGGGGTAAGTTCTCTGCAAATAATGACCATCTTCTGAGCAATTGAGGTGGTAAATTCTCATCCCATCCGGTCTTCTCTTCCCATAAATCTTGCATTAATATTTTGGCGATAATTATGGTTGGTCCTAGCCAACTAAGTGGGTCAAACAACTTCGCTATTGAAGATAAGACTTTTCTTTTTGTCGTATGGGTCGAAATTTCGATGGGTTCGACTGTATAGTAAAAGCAGTCGGTCATGGCATTCCACCGAATGCCTAAAGTCTTCAGGGAGCTATGGTCTTCGATTTTCAGGAATTCTTCGCTAAGAAGATCCTCGCGGGGCCAATTTTTAAGAAGTGTGCTGTGGTTTGCAGTGAGTTTCTTTAGTGGAAATCCAGCGGATGATAAAGCTTTGATGAGCTCAATTTGTTTCGCCTGGGTTTCTTCGATTGAATGTCCGCCTGACAATATGTCGTCGACATAGACCTCGTCTTTTAATATGTTCGAGGCTTTGGGATGCAGATTTTTGCAGTCTTTGCTTAGCTCTAAAAGGGTGCGAATTGCGAGGAAAGGTGCAGCATTGACGCCAAATGTTACTGTTTTTAAGCGGAAGGTTTCTATGGGTTTGTTGTCGGAAGGGCGAAACAGAATTTGTTGGAATGGTTGATCGTCCTCGTGGATCCATATCTGGCGGTACATCTTTTGGATGTCACCATTAAACACGAATTGATAGTACCGCCAGTTTAGTAGAACTTTCATTAGATCTTGTTGAAGAATCGGTCCGGAATGCAAAACGTCATTCAACGAGAAACCACTAGTTGTCTTTTTGGACGCGTTGAATACAACTCTGACTCTCGTGGATTTACTCTCGGGTCGGATGACCGCGTGGTGGGGGAGAAAATAGTTCGTTTCACCGCTAGATTGATCCTCGAGAGAGGAGATGGGAACCATGTGCCCTAATTCGACATATTCGTGAAGCACTTTGTCATATTCAGTTTTGAACTCTGGAGTTCTATCGAGGTGTTCCTCCATACGGCAGTATTGGGCCAAAGCCATATGTTTCGACGACCCCAAGGATATATCATTTGGATATTCCTGCTTGAAGGGTAGTAGGACTACGTAGCGTCCATCAGGCTGTCGATACGTGGTGGATTGAAAAAAATTCTCGCAGAAAGCGTCATTTTCTGAAGTGGTTCGAGATTTCTCGACTTCTTCTAATTCCCAAAATTTTCGTAGTTGCTCCTGCAGAGCCATGTCGTCAGAAGTAGATACTAATGTGGAAAATGAGCTGACCGTGTCTGTATTCGCAGGTCCTGACAAATACCACCCGAATTGAGACTCTTCGATCTTCGATCCCATCTCCAATTTGCAAGATTATGCCCTCTTTATTGATAAAGGGAAGATAATCACTACCAATGATCATATCGATGGGCGCTGGTCTATAAAAGAATGGATCCGCGAGATCTAAATGTTGCATTTTCTCAAGAAGTTGTGTTTTTACAGGCCGCGAAGGTAGGAATTGTGCCAGGTTTGACACGACGAGGGCCTTTATTTGAATTTGTTAGAGTATTGAGATTGAAGGGTGAGATTACACCTGCCTTTAGAATTGCTGACAACAGTTCCACCTAATCCAGAAATCTGAGAGTTATGAAATTCTATGGGGATCGCAAGTTTTTGTTGGACTCGTTTTGAGATGAAGCTTTTTTCTGATCCTGCGTCTAATAGTGCCCTGACGGCAAATAGCTCTCCGCAATGATCGATGTAAAAACGCGCAGTTGGAAGAATAGTTGTTCCCTCATTTTGTGAAAAAAGTGTGTGGATTTTCTCTGCAGTCTTTTCTGTGTTTAGAAACGAATTTTTGTTTGATGGAGTTGGGCTGTCCTCTTCGCGAGGAATCGTTGAGTGTCTTTGATGGGAAGCTAATTCCGAATTTCTATGAGTTGGTTCTATGTGGAGCATAGTATGGTGCTTCTGATTGCACTTTGTACATAATTTCGTACTTGTACAATTCGGTTTGAAATGATCAGGAGAGAGGCAATTTAAACAATGTTTGTTCTGCATTGCGTACTGTATTCGATTTTTTGGAGATAGTGATTTGAAATGCTTGCAGAGCATCAAATGGTGATATTGTCTACATTTCTTGCAGAAATTTCTGTTTTTATTTTCAGTTTCGGAAACATGAAACGAATGCGATTTGGTGCCGTTATTGTACCTAGCGCTTGTTTTTCTAAAATCGATTATTGTCTCCAGCTTCTCAATTCTATTGGATAAGAATGTATCCATTTGCTGCCATGTGGGCAATTCCTTATGATTGCTCAAGGAATCTTCCCATGCTCGCAGGGTGTCATCGGGGACTTTTGAGGAAACAATGTGAATAAGTATTGGATCCCAATTGTCTACCGCGATATTATAGGATTGAAAAATGGCTACACTGTCATTTATGGCACTTTGAATTTGTCTTAGTGACTTTGGCGATTCGCTTTGGATAGAAGAGACATTGAAAAGTTTCTTCATTTGCTGGTTGGCTAATATTCGTCGATTCTCGTATCGATTTTTTAACGCTTCCCATGCTAATCGGAAATTCGCATCAACTAACTCAAACTTCTTTACGATGTCATACGCCTCACCCCTCGTTTTACCTCGGAGGTGATACAGCTTCTGAGCTGGAGATAAATGTGGGTGATTTCCAAAAACGGCGGTAAAAATGTCTCTAAAGGCTGGCCATTTAGAGTATCCCCCTCAAATGGTGGAGTATCACATGGGGGTAGTTTTAACGTTGGAACATTCTGTCTGACTTGAGTCCCTTCCACGCTCTGTTCTGGTTGGGTCTGAGCACAAATTAACGCCATAATGCTACTCTTACATATCTGGTACATAGTGCTTGCTTCCTCGAATTTCGTCGCGTTGGCGTCATTGAAGTCGTGCTCTTCCTTGTCGTCTTCTAAAACTAAAGCCTCGTAACTTGCAACTAAAAGAGGCCATCTTCGCTCTAATTCGAGATCTTTTATCTCAAGTAATTGTGTCGTCAACGTTTCAGATTTTTCGGTTTCGAACTGTTTGCAAAATTTGATTACGTGGTTGTAATCGAAAAGAAATTTTCTTCGCGCTGCCATTGTTACGTTATAAATTTAATACGATAATAAATTGTTTTTGAATGTCTATGAATTTTCTCTTCTTAAAATGTTTAAATCGATTTAAAATTGTGGTATGGTCTCTCGCAGAAAAAAAAATATTTTCCTTAGTGTGTGTAAAAGGGTGCTATTTTTGTTTATTTGCCAAGATTTGCTTTTCGAATATTTTTTATTTATTTGTTGAGCTCCGATTTGCACGTATTTATAATTTTGGTATGCCTATATGCAAATAATCTTTATATATTTTTTTTTTAATTGTAAATTTGATTAATTGTTTTGCTAAAATCGATTGTAATTTAAAAAAAAAAGATGTTGTGTTAAACTGCCCGGAGCATATACATGCATATATTAATGTATGGTGTTAAGTACGTTGTTTTGGCTTGTTTATTTTAAAGTTGTGTTTATCGAAAGTTCGCGATTCTTCGTTGAAACACGTTGATTGTGTATTAATCGTCGTTTAAAATAAATAAATTGTTATTTAATTCGCCCAGAGAGTATTTTGAACGTTTTATGCTGTCCCCTCAAGGGTAAAATAATTTGTAGTTGGATGGCAACCCTATTGGCGATCGATGTACATACCCAATGTATTGCTATGTACTAAGGTGCATACATACATATGTTCATAAATATGTGTCGAGGCGATTGGTTTTTGAATTCTTTTTTGTGGAAAAGAGAACGAGAACTAAACATAACGGTTCTATTGAAGAAGAATGTACAAAAGGAGAATATTTCAAAGTGGTATGAACTCAGTATAACTGTAAATTATTTTTTCCAGAAATGTTAGAAAATGCTGTATTTATGCTGACCGAGGGATTTAACTGTCTCCACAATAAATGTTTTTGTTAATATTTATACATTCTTTTGATTGAAACACTCACCAGTACTTTCGTGAAGTCTGTTGTTGTTCCGCGAGGGACTTTGCCAGTGTTGTTGCTGGAACGAGCTTGTATGTAGCGGGGTATTATTTTGCCGACACTTAATTTTGTAAAATTGTATATTTTTCTTTTGTTTTTTTTGATAATTTCTCACTTATTGTATGTATTTTCGTTTTAGGTTTACCGACACTTTGCACTTTTACTCACTCGTTTTATTTATTTCGACACTATTTTGCTGTTTTCCCGATTTTGTGTTTTTTATATTATCCGTCCGCTCGCGCTTCTTGTATATTTTGATGTTCGTGACGTTTATTAGTGCTGTGAATGTGTGGTTACTGGTTATTGGTTGGCAGTTACAACCCGTACGAAAGCTGTCTGCTATGAAAACGTTGATTTTGGGGTGTTTTTTAATGTTCGCAATTTGATTGCGATTGCTTTGGTATACAATTGTTATTGTAATTACCTCTTTTCTATTCTCTTCGCGCGAAGAACCTTTTGTGCGTTTGGTGGGGGAAGACAACAGACGACGTTGTTGTTGTTTAACGAATTTGCCTTTCGTTACGCGGAGTTTTTATGTGTTCGTTGAACTTGAGAGGGATGTTGTTGGTGCAATTTTGTACCGAGATTATGATAGGCATAAAAAAGGAATGAATTGCGAGAAATTGTTAATTAATTGGGAACTCGTCGAATATGTTGGGCGATTTGTTGTACGATTTTTGATTTGATTTTTGATAAAATTATCGTTCGTAGGCCGTTTTATATTAATTTTTGTTCTTTATTTTTTCCCGTTCGCGATCACTCAGTCAAATACCAAATAAAACATTTGTACATACCCAGTCTATTCCTTACAGATACCTGTGCCTTCTTGTCGTGTGCCTTTTTTATTCGTTGCTGTTTTGGTTTTCCTCGGTTGAGGTCGTAGATGAAGTGATGTCTGTCGTGGGCCTCTTGCCCTGTTGTTGTTGGTTGTTTTCCTCGTTTGGGGTTATGGTTGTCGTGCCGTCTGCCAGTCGTAGGCCTCTTGCCCTGTTGTTGTTGTTTCGGATGAAGATGGGGTTTTCGTGTGCAGAAAACCAACTGCCCGTTGCCACTTTGCTTGCGTTGTTGTTGGAGTTGTTTCCGTACGTAGAAAATCAACTGCCGCTGACCCAATGTAGGCTTTTGTTGTGGAGATTTGCTCGGAAATCTACCACCGTTGTTGTTAGCGACCGTTGTCGCTGGAACACCTGCTCCTAACACCAAATTAGGAGGCTCGAATGGACCACATGTTACTTCCAGTATTCGAACTGGGGTGATTGATAGTTGGCTTGGCTACAATTGTGGAACATGTAGCGCGAAGCCGTTGCCTTTTTTGTAAAAAGAAACGACAACTGTTCTATCTTCAAGAGGAGTATGGTTTTATTAGGAGAGGGTTTGCAACCTTCTCCTTTGAGATCAAAGCTTATACTAGTTGTAACAATTCAAAAGTTCAATTATGTATACAAAAGGAACCATGTAACAAGAGGTAATGTAATAAAAAGGTAAATGACTAAATAAAGAATATATGTATAAAGAAAGGGATAACTCTTCATGAGTATGAATACAGTAATAATAATGAAATAATAATGAAAGAGAGAGAAAGAAGTAGAGATGGAGCGAGTCCGTAAAAGCTTTTGTTGAAGCGAAATGGGAAGGGAAGGTTCCCTCCTTAGCAATTGTCGAAGTGGCTTCGACATATATGTTTCGTCCGATTTTGCTCTTTAGTCCTGTAGAAGCTGTATTTTACATCCAATCATTTTGAAATTTAGAATGGTAGAGTTTCTTGATCCACGAACCAACACTACCGAATTTGAAGAAAATCCGTTAAGATTTAGCTATAGCTCCCATATATATGTTTTGTCCGATTTGGCCCTTTAGTCCTATAAAAGCTGTATTTTACATCCAATCGTTTTGAAATTTAGAATGGTAGAGTTTCTTGATCCATGAACCAACATTGCCGAATTTGAAGAAAATCGGTTAAGATTTAGCTATAGCTCCCATATACATATATGTTTCGTCCGATTTTGCTCTTTTGTCCTGAAGAAGCTATATTTTACATCCAATCATTTTTAAATTTAGAATGGTAGAGTTTCTTGATCCATGAACCAACACTACCGAATTTTAAGAAAATCGGTTAAGATTTAGCTATAGCTCCCATATACATGTTTCGTCCGATTTGGCCCTTTAGTCCTGTAGAAGCTGTATTTTACATCCAATCATTTTGAAATTTAGAATGGTAGAGCTTCTTGGTCCATGAACCAACACTACCGAATTTGAAGAAAATCGGTTAAGATTTAGCTATAGATCCCATATATATGTTTCGTCCATCGCAATTATTATAAATCGCAATTATTAAAAACTATTATTTCATCTTAAAGTTTGATTGGTCATGAATAAAATGACGAGATGAAGACCCATCACGTAGACTGCCACCAGATACATATACACAAAATTACAGCACTCTCGCTAACAAATTGTGGAAGATACCTCAAAATTCAAAATTTGGCTTATATGGGCGAGGCTGCCACCAGATATATATAGACAGTATTACAAAACTTTCGCTAACAAATTATGCAAGATATCTCAATTTCAAAATTTGAATAAAAAAAGCCCTTTACGTTTGCAACTCGTTGTTGATTATTTTTTTTATTTTCACATTTCCAGCACCTTATTTACGCTTTTCTTTTGGCCATCTTGACTTCAAATGATTGAATCAGACCGACCTTTCTATGTTAAAAACTTCAAAATATTGTAGAATATTGTTATTAAAAGATATTTTTTAATACCCCCTTTTCTATACAAATTGTGTGCTGTCCGGCACATGCCGCCCGGAATATGCTGTCCGGAATTCAACAAAAATCAAAATATCTCAAAAAATGTAAATTCTTAGAGTTAATGGCAAAAGTATGCGTAACAAGCCCCTGGTACGCAAAAAAAGTTTCACTGAAATTTTGAAATTACCTCAAGAACCGTGTATTTTTTGTGACGTCCGTCACCCTGTCCATTTGGTGATTTTTATCCAAACCAAAAAAGATTTCAATATTATATGAATTCAGTGTTATTCACCTCGATACACTGAAAAAAAGTGTACTGAAAATCATTTAAATTTTCTTAACTTTTAAGATGTTTTCTTTGATTTGGCTCCAAAGACAAAGACTATTAAAATAAGTACATCTTGTACTACAATTAAAGTCATAAATCATCTTTAAATCAGAACATCATACGTCTTTGAAAAAATTATGCCTTATACTTCGATGAAAGACTTCACATTTTTAAATCTATTAAGCCTTGCACTTCGATGAAAGATTCCCAAGTGTAAAATACGTTTCGTAAAATATTTTTTAACTAATTATTTGTCTAAACGTTCCTGGTAATTTTTGTTATTATCTTCCTTATTAAATGATTATTGTTTAAACATTTGATTTCGGTAAACAGTTTATTCAGTAGCATACCTGTTCATAATTGACGATACCCGTAGCCATTGTGTTTATTCCAGTTTTCTTCATATTAAAGGGAATACTTATTCTAATGGATAAATAAATGATATTTGGCAAAATTTTCCCTAAAACAAATCTTCGAATGAGCTGCGGTGGCAAATACATTACTTGACGTGGTTATTTTTGAGTTGAAATACCAGAAGTGAGGAATACTTCTTATTCGTTTGGGAGAAACTAGGCCTCTTAGAGCTGGTGTTTTAAAGCTGAACCTTGCTGAATGATTGGTGTTGAGTTGTCAAGTAATTGTATTTGCCATACCTTTTTGTAAAAAAGTTTGAATTCTATAAAATTATAGAGAATTCTTATGTATGAGAATATCCTAGTTACAAATCATTAACGATTTAAAGACCGATTTATATTTAACGATTTTATTCATAAGAGTTACAAAAATAAAGAAACATACATATGAATTACAACACTTTCCCTCGGGACCTGTTACAAAGATATTTAAAACAAGTAAGAAAGTTTCAGTCGGGTAAACCGACTAAGGTATACCCTCACTTTGTGAGTAATGTAATATTGAATATTACTCGAATTATTCTGTCAATTTGTGTGGGAGGTACCAGAAGGGGTTTATCAAATACACCATTTTTTCGCTGAACATTAGATACTTTAAATTCATTGCACTGTGCCGACTTATAAGCATTTATGTGCACTGGTATAAACGTTATGAGACATTAATTTGTGGTATGATTTGGGCATTTTGTGTGGGAGGTACAAAGAGGGGCGTGGCAATAACGCCCATTTTTCACAGGGCTATAGACACTATAAAAACATTACACTGTACAAAATTTCAAGTATTTTTATACACTGGTTTTAATTTTATAAGCTGTTAACTTTTGGTGCAATAAGGTACCTTTGTGTGGGAGGTACCAAAAGGGGCGTGACAACAACATCCATTTTTCCCTGGACTGTAGGCAATATAAAAGCATAATACTGTACAAAATTTCAAGTATTTTTATACACTGTTATTAATGTTATAAGCTGTTAACTTTTGGTGCAAAATGGTGCATTTGTGTGGGAGGTACCAAAAGGGACGTGGCGACTTCGCCCATTTTTCTCGAGTTGATAACGACTAATAAGCTAATACTATGTGTGCAATTTCAAAAGATTCGAATAAGTAGTATAGCAGTTATTAAAGAATCAATATTTCACAACATTTTAATCCTTTGTGGGGGAGGTACTAGAAGGAGTGGACAAATATGGCCCATCTTCGAACTTAGCCGGAGATAGAAAAAAATATTACCACATACCAAATTTGAGGTCAATCGGTTACTCCTTTCGAGAGTTATCGTGCGCACCAGCCAGCAGACACACAGACAGACAGACAGACGGACAGACAGACAGACGGACGGACATTGCTCATTCGACTTAAAATGACCCAAAACGGATTTCCTCCGAACATACTTGGGGTCTTAGGTCACTCCTTCGACGTGTTACACTTTTTTCCGTAGCAAATGATATATACCCTCGTCACACTAAAGTGAGGGTATAAATATATATTAATATCAAATTTAAATTCGAAATTTAACATAGTTCTCCATCTTTTTAAAAAGATACAGGAGTTTGAATGATTCAAAATCTGCAGCCTTTAACAAGCCTTTTTCACAGTTTAGACGTAATTCGAATATTTTTTATATTTGATAAAGACGTAACATTTCTGAAAATTGCAATATCTGAAAACGATTAGAAGTTATTTCAAATGAACAACAAAAGATAAAAAACAATCTTACCCCAATTTCACGACCTCCGGTTAGAGCTAACTCACAGTTAAAAAATTAAAATTTCATACAATTTGACAGCTATAACTGTAGGTTAGCTCTAACTGTAGGATAACCGGAGATTGTGGAATTGGCCGTTCGTATTATAGATCGATAGAATCGATATTTACAGATAACTTATTTTCTACTACCCATTGACACACACTGCCGACAAACAGCCGCCGAAACGGTTGTTATTAATGTAGAATTAAAAACCTCCAGTCGCATTAGCGCACACAACCTTCCTTTACCACCGCTCAACAAGAACTGATTCCAAAAAATTCCAAACATACTTTACTGTAACTCTCACTATTATTCTCAATTTTGCGACCTAAAAGAGTCTAAATTGTCCTCTCGCAGATAAAAACGATCTCTTAGTTTAAAAGATAACTAATCTTTAATTCAAAAAACAAAGAAAAGTGGACTGGAAATTAAGGGTAAATTGTTTTTAAAAACATGACAGGAGAATTTCTACATTTTTAAGGAAAAAATCTTACAAACTATTAAAATGTGTACTTGAGTTAATAATAGTTGCACTACAATCAATATTTTTTTCTTTAATTTTATGACGTAACGTTAAAGTCAACATGACATAGTGTTGTGGACATCTTAGCATAGAAGTAAGAAATTACACTTTAAACGAATGGAAATTTCTTTGAAATCAAGTAAATTTTCTTAAATTTAAAGAAATTTGTTCTTCAAACAAAGACAGATTAAATATTTGATTTAAGGGCAAACTTGTTTTTAATTTCATGTCAAATTATTTTTCAGTGTAGACTGTACACATTTGCAAAAAACAATAATAATCTTAAGATCAATATGAACGATGTTATGGGGAGAAAACTAATGAAATTCCTGCTGTCCGCATCGTAAGAAATTCTCATATAGAAGAGGTATAGATAGATAGATATAAGCACGCATCTCTCGAGAACGGATCGTTGTATTTCACGGAGCGTTAGGTTAGGTTAGGTTAGGTATGATTAGGTTAGCTTAGGCTGGGTTGAAAAAGATAAGGCGGATTTGTTCGATTACTTTAGCAACTCTGTACTCGTTACATGCATCCTTAAGTGATTTTCGTTATATGCCCCTAATTTGGGTTTGTCAGGTAGAGAGTCATTCCCTAAATCTGTATCTCTTCTTTGCAGCCTCTCCGCTTGCCGTACAGAAACTGTTATCTACTATTTTATGTAGATGCGCAAGCCTGTGTGTCCTGCTAGTACACTGAAAAAAAATTTGTCATAAAATAAAAGAAATGCTCCAAAATGTACTTATTTTGAAGACTAAGGACGTCTTTGGAGCATTTCTTTAATTTTATGAAAAATTTTTTTTCAGTGTAAGCTAATTTGTTAATTTTAGTTTTGCCCAATTTCATCAATGTTTTAGATTTATTCGCGTTTGTGATTGCCTTCAAAATACCATATGTTTGCCAATGGCGACATGAGGCATTTCTTCTTGATCCTTAAATTAACATAACATCATTAAAATGTTTAGAATAAAAAGATTTGAATTTTAATTCCCATAATTTCTTTGATTCTGTTATAGTTTCCCTGGAAGTGCCACAACCTGTTGATGGCTCTGTCATGGAATTACCAAGAAAATGTGATTCCTAACTGAATGTATTTTAATTAACTAGAGTAGGCTAGAGTTGCCCTTAGCAATTACTGCAGAAGTCTACCGTGATTTATGCTCAGAGCATCTGATTTGGCTAGAACGTATCCACAAACATTTAGCATCGACTATTTGAATTATCTGTTGTCCATACAAACTCCTTTCTAAACGTGCGTCAAATAAATTTTACTTTGCTTTAAAATGTACATTCTTTGGTCAGTAATAATGGCAATCATACCTCAGAGGGAAGAACAACAAATTATCTCAGTGTACAAAAAATTTATCGGATAATTATACCCTCACTTTAGTGTGACGAGGGTATATATCATTTGCTACGGAAAAAAGTGTAACACATCGAAGGAGTGACCTAAGACCCCAAGTATGTTCGGCGGAAATCCGTTTTGGGTCAGTTTAAGTCGAATGAGCAATGTCCGTCCGTCTGTCTGTCTGTCTGCTGGCTGGTGCGCACGATAACTCTCGAAAGGAGTAACCGATTGACTTGAAATGTGGTATGTGGTAATATTTTTTTCTATCTCCGGCTAAGTTCGAAGATGGACCATATTGGTCCACTCCTTCTGGTACCTCCCCCACAAAGGGTTAAAATGTTGTGAAATATTGATTCTTTAATAACTGCTATTATACGTATTCGAATATTCTCAAATTCCACACATAGTATTAGTTTGTTAGTCGCTATCAACACGAGGAAAATGGGCGAAATTGCCACTCCCCTTTTGGTACCTCCCACACAAATGCACCATTTTGCACTAAAAGTTAAAAGCTTATAACATTAATACCAGTGTTTAGAATTACTTGAAAATTTGTACAGTGTAATGCTTTTATAGTGCCTACAGTCCAGTGAAAAATGGGCGTTATTGCCGCGCCCCTTTTGGTACCACCTACACAAATGCACCATTTTGCACCAAAAGTTAACAGCTTATAACATTAATACCAGTGTATAAAAATACTTGAAATTTTGTACAGCGTAATGTTTTTATAGTGCCTACAGCCCGTTGATAAATGGGCGTTATCGTCACGCCCCTTTTGGTACCTCTCCCACAAAGGTACCATTTTGCACCAAAAGTTAACAGTTTATAACATTAATATCAGTATATACAATTACTTGAAATTTTGTACAGTGTAATGCTTTTATAATGCCTATAGTCCAGTGAAAAATGAGAGTTATCACCACGCCCCTTTTTGTACCTCCCACACAAAATGGCCAAATTATACCACAATTTTATATCTCAACGTTAATATACCAGTTATTATTTATAAACGGTTACAATTCGGCACAGTGCAATGTATTTAAAGTATCTACTGTTCAGCGAAATATAGGTGTATTTCTTAAACCCCTTCTGGTACCTCCCACAAAAATTGACAGAATAATTTGTGTAATATTCAATATTACATTACTCACAAAGTGAGGGTATACCTTAGTCGGTTTACCCGACTGAAACTTTCTTACTTGTTTTTGTTTTTTAGTTGCTATAAAAAATAGTTATAAAAAAAACGCAAATATTTTTGGAATTTTCGCTGTATTTCTGTATTAATTTCACTAATATTTTAATTTTTTATTTCTTTTATAGTATGCATTCAAAATTCCATTCAAGCTTTGGCGGCAAGTGTGTCACATGTCGCAATAATTCGCGATGTATTTTCCAATGTTATTTGGAAATTCATGACAGGGAATGAAATGAAAGAACTTTTCAAATTTATGGCCTTAGTAACGCCAATGACCCGCAGCAGTCGCAGCTGTTGCAGCAGTCGCAGCAGTTGCAGCAGTCGCGGCAGTAGCAGCAGTCGCGGCAGTAGCAGCAGTCGCGGCAGTAGCAGCAGTCGCAGCTGTTGCAGCGGTCACGGGAGCGGCATCAGTAATGCCAAAACCTGCACTCAACGCAAGGAGAAGAACGCCCAAGAACAAGAAGGTATTTTTGAAGTTCATTGTTTTACTTAGAGATTGTTAGGTGAATGCGCACTTACTAAACGTTTACTCGTAATAACGATTGTGTTGCTTTTCACATAATTTGCCTTGCTTATATACTGCTATTTCAATAGAGATTTTAAAATTTCCTTCTAGAAACATCAAATCTATATCGTTAACGAATATATTTGTTCAAGCTCTGCAGCGCTGGTTACTTACACTAGCTTCCAAAAAAGTATATATATTTTTTTCTTTGGCTGTATTGAAAAAAATTCGGAACTTTTTTTGCAGTTTTTTGTTTTACGGAATTTGTAATTGCTCTTGAACGGATGAATCAATTATTTACAAAGTTTACATTACTTTTAGAAAAAGTTTTTAAAAAAATAATTTAATTTTTATTCAATTTTTTTTTAATCCACTCACCATACAGAAGGTCACCATTTTCTATGATCCAAGTATAACACATCGAAGGAGTGACCCGAAGTATGGTTGGTGGAAATTCGATTTGGGTCATTATACATACTCTCAACTTAGTGATGCGATGATATATACTTATCATTTGCTATGGGCCAAAAGTGTAACACATCAAAGGAGTGACCTAAGACCCTAAGTATGCTCGGCAGATATCCGTTTTGGGTCATTTTACGTCGAATGGGCAATGTCCGATCGTTCGTTTGTCTGTCTGCTGGCTGGTGCGCACGATAACTCTCGAAAGGAGTAACCGATTGACTTAAAATTTGGTATGCGGAAATATTTTTTCTATCTCTGGCTAAGTTAGAACATGGGCCACATTTGTCCACTCTTTCTAGTAACCTATTTCAGTAGGGTGCTTTCCGGGAGCGAAAGGCTCCTAACTGTCTATCGAGTGAAATTGCGACCTGTACAAAACGAACAATATAAAATGGACGGATAGACATGGTGATGATTCTGAGTTGATCGGTATTCTTTAAGTCTATCTGTAGCATATATGTATAGGTGTTACAAACATCTGCCATGAATCAAACTTATAAAAATGTCAAGCTTTCCAATGGAAGCTTTAGTTTGCACCTAGCAACACTAGTATATAAAAAACTAAAGTAAAAAACTATTAGATTTAAAATTAAGTTAAATATGACTTAAGGTAAGAATAAATGCTTACTTTTATCTCTTAGACGGAGAAATTAGAGAACAAAATAAAATTACTCCCTCAAACACTTAAGATAAGTAAGAAAACCTCACTTTTAGTCGAACCAGCATCAAACATGCACACGCATGTAACTAGACGAGCTACATATCGATACCTCCAGTCTAAAACATTCTAAGACGACATGGTTTTAGGGATTAATTTCTAAATATTCCAAATTATATTCAGTCAAAATTTGGTGTTTATCCGCCAAAAAAGTTATTCACAAAACAGTACAGGTCATTCGATTTGCAATATAAAGGAATTATATACAAATTTAAAAAAAATCTTCAATTTCTGATCACCACCCCTGAAAAACTACATTTTTGCACTTAGCATAGTTTAGAATGGAGGTATCAATATGTGCAAACAGTTGTACGCAAGGAGACTCAATTGTTGGTTTCTCGCACAAGCGGTGATTGTGAATACATTATTTGGTGTGATTATTTTTGAATTGAGATAACTGAAATGAGTAATACTTCTTGTTCGTTACGGTGAAGCTATTCCTTATCGGGCTGAGTTTCAAATCGAATAATTACAGGTAAACATTTCTTTTCTGATGTCAATTAACTGTATTTTTCCATGACGTTTTTAAAAAATCTTCGCATTCTACAGCAATATAAAAGCAAAAATAGATCACCTTTGCAATGCATAAGTCAAATTATTCCATACGGTTTGGCGTCTCCGACACAATATACTAAATTCCACTTTATGTTTCACTGAACGAGTAGATATAACTACATCAGTCGGTTTACTCGGCAGTGATTTTCTTTCTAGTTAAAAGTAAAGTATTATAATATATCAAATTGAAATTAATGGTGATTTCGATTCTGGAAAAAGTGCAGCTTTTTTTACCATTTTCAAAAAAATACTACACTTTTCCAACACATTTTAGAAATTTAGAAACTGGAGTTAAGTTAAATTCGAGGGACTACTTAATGTTAACTTAAAAGGTGCACATATTTTCTACACGCTGAAAAATTAATATTGTCCCTGCAATATATTGTCACAAACATATTCTGCTCGAAACATATATATGTTTAGGGTACACTCTAAACATATAATATTGAGTACACACAAAAAGTATATATTTGGGAAAATGTTATTCTAAACAAATGTTTGTTTACATCCCAATATGTTTTTATTTGGGACTATTATTTCCGAAACAAATATTTATTTGCACTTAAGAATTCAGAAAATACGTTAATTGTGTTAAATTTTTTACTTATTCAAAGTTATTTCTTTAGAAATTTTTAATGTTCGTAAAAATAATAAAAAAACCAGTAAGGAAAGGCACTCCACACCACTCTCGTAATATTGAATAACTCTGATATATAAATTTTGTAATTCATGTATAAATTGTTTACATAAATTTACTTTTGGGACATTTTATACTTAAATAATACCCTGTACCACAGTGTGGTGTAGGGTATAAAAACGATTGGATCTAAAGAGCCAAATCGGATGAAACATATATATGGGAGCTATAGGTAAATCTTAACCGATTTTCTTTAAATTCGGCAATGTTGGTTCATGGATCAAGAAACTCTACCATTCTAAATTTCAAAACGATTGGATGTAAAATACAGCTTTTATAGGACTAAAGGGCCAAATCGGACGAAACATATATATGGGAGCTATAGGTAAATCTTAACCGATTTTCTTCAAATTCAGCAATGTTGGTTCATGGATCAAGAAACTCTACGATTCTAAATTTCAAAATGATTGGATGTAAAATACAGCTTCTACAGGACTAAAGAGCAAAATCGGACGAAACATATATATGGGAGCTATAGCTAAATCTTAACCGATTTTCTTCAAATTCGGCAATGTTGGTTCATGGATCAAGAAACTCTACCATTCTAAATTTCAAAACGATTGGATGTAAAATACAGCTTTTATAGGACTAAAGGGCCACATCGGACGAAACATATATATGGGAGCTATAGCTAAATCTTAACCGATTTTCTTCAAATTCAGCAATGTTGGTTCATGGATCAAGAAACTCTACCATTCTAAATTTTAAAACGATTGGATGTAAAATACAGCTTCTATAGGACTAAAGGGCCAAATCGGACGAAAGATATATATGGGAGCTATATCTAAATCTGAACCGATTTCAACCAAACCAATAGCGATCTTAACAGCTGCAAAATATTCTAAACTGCAAAATTTCAGAACGATCGGAGTGAAATTGCGACCTGTAGTCGACGAACAACTTTACATGGACAGACGGACGGACGGACGGACATGGTTAAATCGACTCAGCTAGTGATTCTGAGTCGATCGGTATACTTTAAGGTGGGTCTAGCTGTGTTATTTTCAGGTGTTACAAACATCTGCCGTGAAACAAACTTATAATACCCTGTACCACAGTGTGGTGTAGGGTATAAAAAATAATTGAAATCGTATAACATTGGATCAAAATAAACTACTTGGAGGATCGACAAGAAATGATGACTTCGAATACTAACTCAGAAATTTGAAATTATTGATTTATACAGAATATAATGCTGCATATGGTATTGTAACTAGGAGGTACAATTGGAAACTAAGGACAAATTTAAACTGAAATTCTAAAAAGTCAGCAAAAGTTTTGAAAATCTTTTTTAAATAAAATATATTTGGATAAATTCCTAAACAATATTTATTTGTATTTAAACACATATTTCATTTGAGAAATTTAGTTTGCAAATATATTATGTTGTAATATATTAATATACTGCGTACCCGGTCCACTTCGTTGCCCCAGACTTCAGATTTCCAATCCCGTCCATTTTTGGACTGCTCTAGATATATCAATTGCAAAACATGGCTCATATGGAGGGGGGCAGTAGGAATCTCTCAAAAAAAGTCATAACTCCAAATTGGCTTATATGGGCGGGGCCACGCCCCCTCTATAAGAACTTACATAGCCTATGTCACCTGCTAGGCTTATCTGAAGATTCCCTGAAAATTTCATGAAAATCGGTCCAGCCGTTTTCGAATCCATACGGAACACACACATATCCACACATCCATTTTTATACCCTACACCACACTGTGGTACAGAGTATTATACATAAGTTTGTTTCACGGCAGATGTTTGTAACACCTAAAAATAACACAGCTAGACCCACCGATCGACTCAGAATCACTAGCTGAGTCGATTTAACCATGTCTGTCCGTTCGTCCGTCTGTCCATTTAAAGTTGTTCGTCGACTACAGGTCGCATTCGTATTTCACTCCGATCATTCTGAAATTTTGCAGTTTAGAGTATTTCGCAGCTATAAAGATCCTTATTGAATTTGGTTGAAATCGGTTCAGATTTAGATATAGCTCCCATATATATGTTTCATCCGATTTGACTCTTTAGTCCTGTAGAAGCTGCATTTTACATCCAATCGTTTTTATACCCTACACCACACTGTGGTACAGAAACCAACTGTTCCAACTTAATACGACACTTTTGTTATACCCTATACCACACTGTGGTAAAGGGTATTATTTAAGTATAAAATGTCCCAAAAGTAAATTTATGTAAACAATTTATACATGAATTACAAAATTTATATTTCAGAGTTATTCAATATTACGAGAGTGATGTAGGGCCCGCCGACTTCAGCCTTTCCTTACAGGTTTTATATATATATAGCTGGACCCGGTCCACTTCGTTGCCCCAAACTTCAGATTTCCGATCCCGTTAATTTTTGGACTAATTACGTAGACTAACACCAAATATATATGCACATATTTGCTCAAGATATATCAAACACAAAATTTAATTGGCTTATATGGGCGAGGCCACTCCCATTTGTCCGACCCCGCCCATTTTTGGACCAAGCACGTAGACTGCCACCTAATACATATTTGGTTTATAAGGGCGGGGCCACGCCGATTGGTCCAATCCCGCTAGAAAATTTTGCAAGATATCTCTTTTTCAAAATTTGGCTTATATGGGCGGTGCCACGCACATTGGTCCGATTCTGCCCAGTTTTGGACCAATCGCGTAGACTGCTACCATTTACATATAGGCAAAATTTAGGCACTCTCGCTAACAAATTTTGCAATATATCTCAATTTAAAAAATTGGCTTAAATTGGCGGGGCTACGTCCGTTGGTCCGATCACAGATATGTATAAACAAACATACAGCACTTTCGCTAACAAATTGTGCAAGATATCTCAATTTAAAAATTTGGCTTATATGGGTGGGGCCACGGGCATTGGTCCGACTCCGGCCATTTTTGGACCAATTACGCAGTCTTGTACCAGATACATATACGCAAAATCTCAGCACTCTCGCTAAAAAATTGTGTAAGATATATAAATTTAAAATGTTGTCTTACATACAAACACACATTCTTCTTTATATACATACATATATAGATGCGTCCCAAATATATTTTATTGATTTTCAAATAAAATGTCTTTGGACAGAAATATATAATGTTTAAAAATTTGTGTTACAAATATGTTTCCTTTCGATTCAAACATATCAAAAAATGCGATTTGGCCCGTGAGGTATTTAACGTCGACGGGTTAACTTTTTCCCAGGAACGAAATCGCTATTAAATACTATCCTAAGAAAATCCAGTAAGGAAAGGCTAATATCGAACAACACTGAAATATGTTATATTTCAGATAAAAATTGCTCACATACAATTGCTTTTGGTACATTTAAAATTACAATTGGTTTTGGTACATTTAAAATTATTAGGTGAGAAATACAGCTTCTACGAGTATAGCGCTCAAAAGCCAAAACCGAAGGAATATATATATAAAGGGTTTTCCAACAAGAGAAAAAGTATTCCCTTAATAATGAAAAACAACATCATCCAAATGGCCACCACGACCACACTTACAGGACCATATTCTTTCACGTGGCCCCAAAGAAAGAAGTCGTAAGGTGTTAAATCACAAGATCTCGTTGGCCAATTGTGATCACCTCTTCGAGAGATAACACGGTCAGGCAACTTTTCTCGTAACAGAGCAATGGTTTCGTTTCTTGTGTGGCACGTAGCGCCGTCTTGTTGAAAGTAAACGTAGTCCAGATCAATACCATCCAACCCCGACCATAAAAAATCATTAATCATCTCTCGATAGCGCAATCCATTCACCGTAACTGTTGATCCAACCTCATTTTCGAAAAAGTAAGGTCCAGTGACCCCGCCGGTCCATAAACCGCACCAAACTGTCACACGTTGGGGATGGAGAGGCTTCTCAACAATAACTCTTGGTTTTTCCGAGCCCCAGATGCGACAATTTTGCAAAAAATCCACCTTGAGCAAAAACTGCGTATGGCCATTAAATTATTAATTGAGCCAACTTGAATAAACGAATCATGCAGAAGTTCTTATTTTTGGGGCTATTTTCACGTCCAGTTCTCAGAATTGATTCCCAAATCAATGAGCTGAAAAATATTGTACTGTGTTATATATTTAAAAGTTGACGCACATATTTGGCAAAACTCGAAAATTAATTTTTTTCGGCTACTTTCACGTCCAATTCTCAGAATTGAGTAGGGATGTAACGAAAGTGACTTTAGCAAAAACGAAAGCGAATATTGAAATATATTTCTTGCGAATGCGAAAGCGAACAGTGAAATATGCATTTTTGAGAAAGCGAATGCGAATAATAGTTTGACCCTTTAGTACCAACAGGAGATTTAACACTTTATAAAAATATATATTTTTGCGAAAGCGAATAATCCAAAGATGGTTTTTGCGAATGCGAATGTTAAAATGATGCGAATAATTCGCGTTAGCATATGCGAATGCGAATATTCGATACATCGCTGGAATTGAGTCCCAAAATCATGTGCTGTACTGTGTTAGGCAATGTTCTCTTCGATTTTAGTTTTCAAAAATTGGAACAAACAACTTTTCGTGCCAGCAGAAAACGATATCTTTAAGAAAATTTGGAAATCAAAAAAAAATTTGGAACACATATTATTAGTATATTACAACAAAATGTATTAGCAAACAATATTTCTCAAATTTTATTTAAAAAAGATTTTCTAAACTTTGGCTGACTTACTCGATTTTCAGTTTTATTTGTTCCTTGGTTTCGAATTATAACTCTTAGTTATGATACCATATTTCTGAGTATCATTAGTTGTCAATCCTCCAAGTAATTTATTTTATTTATTATTTTACAAACATTAAAAATTTCTACAAATTTAACTTTGAATTACTAAAAAATTGACAAAATTTAGGTACTTTCTGTATATTTAAATGCAAATAAATATTTGTTTTGGAAATACTAGGCTCAAAATAAAAACATATTGAAATGTAAACAAAAATTTGTTTAGAAAAACATCTTCCCAAATATATAATTTTTGTGTTTACGAAATATTATATGTTTAGAGTGTACCCTAAACATATATATGTTTCAGGCCGAATGTGTTTGGGACAATATACTACATAAGTGATATTTTTTCAGCGTGTATAATTTGAAAAAAAATTCCATAACATATGCATTTTTTATATATTTTCTTGTTTGGCACACCATATTACACAAGAGAATGTTATGTACAGCCCTTCGACAAGAAATTTGTAAACTAGTGTAATCACGCCAAGTAATGTGTTCACAAACAACAATTGTACGAGAAACCATTTAGATCTCGTTGCATACAAATGTTTACACATATTCAGCTCGTCGATTTATACTCGTATAGTAAATATATATGTGTGTGTCTGATGTTGTTTAACCCTTAAGTAAAAAGTTCTTACCAGAGTCAATAGATTACTAAGATGTTCGTTCCGTCGCACTTCGTTTACTTTTTTCTCAAGTTACGAACGAATAGAAATGATTTTTCAAACGCGAAAAAAATAGTTTTCCGAAGTATTTTCTTGAATTTTTATTGCACTTAGCGATTCATATTTATTTTATAATTGTGGTAATTACAAAACCAGTATGGAAGGGCTAAAGTTGGGCGGAGCCGATTTTATGATACCATACACCACCCTATCGGAGCAGAATAAGTAGAAATGTTGTGAAGATTTAGCAATACTGCTTCCCTAATGTTGCACGGGGTAAAATCACCTTTTAGTTATTTTTGATCCGAAAGGAAATATATTTGTAAAAATAATTTTTAAATATTATATATTTCTGAGCAAATAAATTTTATTTGAAAATCAATAAAATATATTTGGAACTAAATTTCTCAATGGACATATCGTTTATTATACCGATCGACTTGGAATCACTTTCTGAGTCGATTTAGCCATGTCCGTCTGCCTGTCTGTCTGTCCACGTATTCTTGTAATCAAATTGCAGCTCGTATTTATTGTCCGATTGTGATAAAATTTAGCACTGTGCTCTCTTTTGGCCCAAGGACAATCTATTAGAATTGGTCATAATCGGTTCAGATGTAGATATAGCCCCCATATATATGTAACCCCCGATTTGACATGTAAGCGCTGTAGAAACCGTATTTTATATCGGATCAGTACGAAACTCAACAGAGAGGGCTTTCTTATTACATGGATGAATACTACCAAATTCAGAGATATTCCGTCCAGATTTAGATATAGCCCCCATATATGTATATGTTTTATCCGATTTGAAATGTAAGCGCTGTAGAAAGCGTATTTTATATCCGATCTGTACGAAATTCGGCAGAGAGAGTTTTCTTATTACATGTATGAACGCTGCCAAATTCGGGGAAAATCGGTTCAGATTTAGATATAGCCGCCATATATATGTTTTTTATTTAGAAAAATTTTCAAAACTAACTTCCAGTTACAAAACCATATGCAGCATTAACTTCTGTTTAAATCAATCATTTCAAATTTATGAGTTAGTATTCCAAGTCATCATTGCTTACCAATCCTCCAAGTAATTTGTTTTTATTCAAGATTATACGATTTCAATTATTATTTTTTATTATATTTACGAACATTAAAAATTTCTAAAAAAAATAACTTTGAATTAGTAAAAAATTTAACACAATTAACATATTTTCTGAATTCTTCGTGCGCACCAGACAGCAGACAGACGGACGGACATTGCTCATTCGACTTAAAATGACCCAAAACGGATATCAGCCGAACATAACGGGGTTTCCAATACACGCTGAAAAAAAATCGCTTCTGTAGTATATTGTCCCAAACATATTCGGCTTGAAGCATATATATGTTTATGGTACACTCTAAATATATAATATTTGGTACACACAAAAATTATATATTTGGGAAGATGTTGTTCTAAACAAATCCTTGTTTTCACCCTAATACCTTTTATTTGGGATTTTAATTCCGAAACAAAACTGTATTTAAATTTAAGTATTCCGAAAATATCGAACCTTAACTGTGTTAAGTTTTTCAGTAATTTAATGATAATTTTTTAGAAATTTTTAATTGAAATCGTATAATTTTTGATAACATTAATTTACTCGAAGGATTGAAAAAATGCTGACATGAAATACCCATAAATTTAACATGAGTCCCTTAAAACAGAATGCAATGCTGCTAATGTTTCATAGTTTCAATTCCAATTTTTATTCCCATTCCTTTCCTTTTGATGTTTCTTTATAATTCCCTTTCTTTTTATACTTTTTGTAATTTTTGAGGGTAAAAAAATAATCCTCGCATAATTAGTTATATAAGATAACTAGCATTTAAATACCCGGCGATGCCCGGGTTGCCTTTGAAAACAGTGATCCAAAGTATTATTTTTGATTTTGAATAAAAAATAAGGACCCACAAACTAAAAACTTAATTAAAAATACGTATTTAAAATCGTTGGTTTACAAATACCTTCGAATATTTGATCATACGTCTATCATTAAAAATTTGTTTAACATCCAGGATCAGTCTACTTGAAAGTCTATCAAACTCCAGATGCTCAAAAACTCAAACAAATTCACTGACAACAGTAAAAAATTCTGTAAATGTGAAAGCACAACCTCAAATGTACGATACGTGTGCAAACTTTCTAATTAATACTTTTATGGGGTCAGTGGTCAAGAGGTCACCAAGTAAGTGGCTGAGAAACAAATGCATAATATGCTATGTACGTTTCAAATTTCGATATACTCGTATACATTTTTGTTTAAATATTACCGGTGTATATAGCGAGCGATATATTTCGAAAAGACTTTTAAACATTTGTGTACCTCTTGTCCTTAGGCCGGACGACGCATTTCCTTGAAGATCGTTTTATGCACATATATGTGCAGCTCCACAGATCTTTATGGGATTTTTATTGGAAGAATGAAAAAATCTTAAAGAATTTTGAAATGTAGTGGAAGAATGAAAATTGCCTTGGTCAGTACTGACAACAATCTTAAAATTAAAAATTGTTTTTTCCTGTGTATACTACATATTATTTTATCTTTGTATAATTTAAGCGCGAGAGTTGACCCCTGTCCAAAAAAGGACTATGTCAATAGTCCGTAGGTTATACCACACTGGAGTTTTTAGCTTTCTACCTGTTATATGAGCCGCAACGGTCAAGCGGCCAAAAGTCTCTTGAATTAATATTAACATTGCTATTTTGGGCCCTTTAAAGTATAGAAAGAGTGGAAATTGCATTGGTCACTGAACATTGTTTTGGCCACTTCTTCACTGACCACAGTCAGATAATTCAAAATTATTATATTTACAAAGTTTTAACTTTGTATCCTATTAGAGGCTTCAGAAAGGACGAAAACAATTTATAGCGCTATAACTGACCACTGGCCGAAAAATGTCTACGTGAGTAACCCGTGGTTTATATAACACTCATGTCTATGAGAGTGTAATTTATGAGATTTTTAATGTATTGAAAGAATGAAAAACTCTTAAAGAATCTTGAAATCTTAAAGAATCTTAAAAATTGTTTTGGTCATTGCTTAACTGACCACTATCGTAGAATTCAAAATTGCATTTCTCGTGTATAGTATTACATATTATTTAAACTGTGTATCATTTTAGGATTACAAAAAAATATTTAAAATTTTGATAGCGCGACAACTGATTACGTGTCAAAAACGACTGTGTGAATAGTCCGAAGGGTATACAACACTCAAGTCTATACCAAAGCAAAATTTAAAGCTTCCTAAATTATTAGGATTATAGCTCTTAAAGGACTATTAAAGTACAGAAAGTGTGGAAATTGATTTGGTCACTGCTAAACTGACCACAGTCGGAGAAGTGACCGAATTGACAATGTTAGATAGGTTACCACAGTAAGTGGTGAGCGATATATTTTGAAAAGGCTTTAACAATTTTAAGACGCGGTTTTATGTCCGGTTTGACCTCAGAGTGGACATCGAATTGTTGTTTTCGCATCTCCATTGAGATCAGTCTGTACATATAAATTTGTAAATCATTGGCTCTTAAAGAACTTTTAAAATCAGAGAAATAATGAATATTGTTCGGGTCACAGTTGAACTGACCACATTCAGATAATTCAAAATAATTTTTCGCGCATATATTTGCGGTTTATAGTACTTCATATATACAAAGTTTTGACTTTGTATCTTATGAGAGGATTCCGAAACGACAAAAACAAAACGCAAGTTTTTGATAGCGCTACAACTGACCACTGGCCGAAATATGATTAAGCGAGTAGTCCGTAGTTTATACAACACTCCAGTCTATGTGTGTGCAAAATTTCAGCTCTCTAGCTTTAACAGGAGCCTCTGTGGTCAAGTGGTCGAAAATCACTTGGCGGAAAATCGAAAATCAAAGTAGCCTATGGCACTTCCCAGGCATTGGTCTATCTGTCCACCAAGTTTCACGAAAATCAGTTCAGCCGTTTGGGCGTGATGCTGGAACAAACAAACAAACAAACAAACAAACAGACAAACAAACGATTTTATAATATTAATAATAGGATTTATTAAAAAATTTAAATGTATTACACCTTAAGAAGTAATTTGTAACCATATACGGCCTATAGGCTCGGTTGTTACTGAACATAATAAAATTAAAATTAATGGTATTTTTGACTGGGAGAAATAATTCGAAACGAAGGAAAAATTAAAAATTAAATTAGAAAAATTCACCAAAGTTTTGAAAATCTTTCTTAAATTATATATATTTGAAGATATTCCTAAACAATGATTTTATTGTTATATAAATACATATTTTATTTGAGAAAATTAATTTGCAAATATATTTTGTTGTAATATATTAATATATGCGTTCCAAGTAAATTTTATTGATTTTCAAATAAAATTTACTTACTCAGAAATATACAACATTTAAAAATTTGTGTTCCAAATATATTTTCTTTCGATTCAAACATATCAAAAAAGGCGATTTTGCCCCGTGTAGGGATGATATGATGTTGAAGTGACGTTTCGGCCATTTGTAATATGTCATGATCTGTCATTTGTTTTTCATTGTATTCAGTAGTGTTTACAATTTCATCATGGAGAGATATGCGCAATTGACTGATTCCCGATCCGACGTACTAGAGCTAGGAGCTAGAGCAAATATAAACTTTCCGTTCACATTTGAAAATTGTGCTCATTAAGTCCATTTTTTTAAATCTAAAAAAAAAATCACTTTCCAGTCGACCTACGACCTTGACACCCATGAGCAATATTTTAGCTCTCGTTAAGAGATATCTTTTTGGCATTGACCGATTGTGGCTACGTGCCACACAGCAAATGAAACAATTGAATTGTTGCAAGAAATGTTTGGAGATTCGAGTATTTCAAGAAATTGTGATATTGAATGGCCTCGAAGAAGTTGTGATTTAACACCATTAGACTATTTCTTGTGGGGTTATTTGAAGTCATTGGTCTTTCGAAATAAACCAGACTCCCTTCAAGCTTTACATGTCAATATTGAACGTGCCATTCATGACATACGACTTGATTTAGTGGAAAAAGTGCTCGAAAATTGGTCTCATCGAATTCGTTCCTGCAGAAGAAGTCGTGGAGGCCATTTGAATGACGTTTTATTTAGAACTTAATTGTATCGATTGTACTTCACATTAAATAAAAAGCTTTTGAATTTCCTTAACAATAAGTGTGTTTTTTTTTTCAAAGAAATCATATAAAATAAATAAAATAAAAACAAATTGGGATGTAAACAAAGATTTGTTTTGAAAAACATTTTCCCGAACAAAGAGTCCGCCAAATAACTTTTTTTTTTAAAAACATCGCGCAAAACATCGAGTGTAGCTTCGGCTGTGTGGCACGTAGCGCCGTCCTGTTGAAACCAAATGTTGCCAATATCCTCCTCTTCCATTTTTGTGAACGAAAATTCAACAGGCCCGATAACGATGGCCCAACAACATGGCCCATTGACTGTAGCGGCCACTCCTTGCTCATTTTCGAAGAAAAATGGCCCAATTATGCCTCTGGACCAAAATCCGCACCAAACAGTCACTCGTTTTGTGTGTATCGGCTTTTCAATGTATGCGTGCGGGTTTTCTGTGCCCCAAATGCGACAATTTTGCTTGTTTGCATACCCGCCAAGATCAAAATGAGCTTCATCTGAACAGATGATTTTTTTGGCAAAATCGGCATCTTCTGTAAGTCGATCACTCCCAGCGTTGTTCAAGCGTATACACAACCATATTCGTTCAGCGGAAGGATAAAACTAATTATCTGTCAAATCAGACATGAGCTAACTGTTACCATTCACGAAATAAGCACTAGTTGAAAAAAAAAACTTTAGATTGCGGACCCTTTATATACTTTTTGTGTGTACCCTATATTATATGTTTAGAGTCTACCCTAAACATATACATATATATTTTAAGCCGAATATATTTGAGACAATATACAACAGAAGCGATTTTTGTTCAGCGTGTAATGATTTGTAAAAAATATTGTAGAGCGCTTTGATTTCTAAATCTGAATAGATTTTCTTCAAATTTGGTAACGTTCATTTTTAGTTCAAAAAACTGAATTTTTATTTTTTATAAATATAATGAAAGACAGAAAGTCGAGCGGGGCCAACTATATTATACCCTACACCTCCCTTACCATGCGAAAAGGGGAAATGTTATTATCATTTGGAATATTTGGAATCGTTTCAGTTAACAAAGTTCTCAGCTCCACCTGTTTGTCAACGCTTATTCCAAGGAGGAGTTGAAAATTTTGTTCATAATAAACTAGATCTGATACGATTACCTTAAAATGGCAGTATTCTTTCATAGATCAAGAATCGACACGAAAATAGTATGTAAATCTAAACCGATTATCCCCACTTTAAACAGTATTAGAATCAAGAGACTTCTGCCAAATGTTGCAATGATCCAAAGCAAAGTACAATTTCTATAGCGCTTTTATACCAAATCGGGGGAACATACATGGGGTCTCTATCTAAATCTGAACCAATTTATTCCGAATTTGACAGTGTTATTTCATATAATAAACCTTTTTCTGCCGAATTTCATACTGATCACGCTTACATGTCAAATCGGGGATAACATATATATTTTGGGGCTATATCTAAATCTGAACCGATATTTCTCAAATTTAGTATTATCTCTAAGTGTATCAAGATACTTTTTGTATCAATTTTTATTCAGTTGCTTATACAGTACATATATGTCAAATCGGAGGTACATATATATATGGGAGCTATAGATAAATCTGAACCGATATATGTAAATTTTATCAATTGCAATAGGGATCGTCGTTGGGTCAAAAAAGATCTCCGTGCTAAATTTCATCAAAATCAGACCATTTTGATTCCAACGTTACATCTACTAAAGGGCGGACAGAGAGACAGACAGACATGGTTAAATCGACTCAGGAATAGATTCCAAGTCGATCGGTAAACGATTGTCTGTCTCTTCGCCTTTTGGGCGTTAAAAACCTAATACCCTGGACCTTTGACTTCTTCCAAAAGGGATATAATTTCTACATTTATCCATAGATTTTTATACCCTACACCACACTGTGGTACAGTGTATTATGAGTTTGTGAATCTGAGAAGAGAAGAAATAGAACCATAGTTAATGATAACGATCGACATAGAATCATTTTTTGAGTCGATTTAGCAATGTCCGTCTGTCCGTGTATTCTTGTAATCAATGTGGGACGATCCCTATTGAAATTGGCCAAATCGGTTCAGATTTAGATATAGCCCCCATATATACTCGTATGTTACCCCCGATTTGACATGTAAGCGCTTTAGAAACTGAATTTTATACCAGATCATTGCGAAATTTGGCAGAGAGAGTTCTCTTAACCCAAAAAACAGTTTCCTTTAATTTCAAAAAATATGGTCCAAATACTAAACACAAACACGAATAAAATGGGAATGTAAAAAAAAATTCCATACATTTTTTTTTATATCTTTTTCGTGTTTAGGGCAGCGAATTATGCACAGCCCTTCTGCAAACATTTTTTTTTATTCACCAACACCGCTTGTACGGGAAACCAATCGGGTCTCGTTACATACAAATGTTTACACATATTCAGCTTGTCGATTTATATGTCTGTGTGTGCGTTTGATGTTGTTTAAACCTTAAGTAACATGTTCTTACTAAAGTGAATAAATTACTGAGATGTTCGAGTTACGAACGAATAGAAATAATTTTCAAACGACAAAAATAGTTTTCCGAAGTCTTTTCTTAAACTTGTTTGTACTTATCGATTACTATTAAATTTCTAATTGTAATACAAATTACAAAAAACCGTATACATATATGGGGGATTTTATGTCAAGTGGGGGAATTTTTAAAACCGAAGTCTTCCGATCTGAATGAAACTTGGACAGAGTTTAGTCCTATTGGATAATAGTTATGACAGAAAATTTCAACGAAATTGGTTAAGGACTGTCCTAGTGTTCTATTTTGACATTTTGGCCAAACGGGCCTTTTTCCCATCCGTATAAAAAATTACATTCTGCTTCAAGAAAACACCAAAATTATTTTATGGTAAAGTATTTGTTATCCCCTCACCTTAGAGAGGAGGCAATACGAGTATATAATTAGCTACGAGCCAAAAGTGTAACACATCGAAGGAGTGACCTAAGACCCTAAGTATGTTCGGCGGATATCCGTTTTGGGTCATTTTAAGTCGAATGAGCAATGTCCGTCCGTCTGTCTGCCAGTCTCTCGAAAGAAGTAACCGATTGACTTCAAATTTGGTATGTAGTAATATTTTCTTCTATCTCCGGCTAAGTTCAAAGATGGGCCATATTAGTCCACTCCTTCTAGTACCTCCCCCAAACAAAGGGTTAACATTTCCAGCAATATTGATTATTTAATAACTTCTATACTACTTATCCGAATCTTCTGAAATTTCACACATAGTATTAGTTTGTTAGTCGCCATCACCTCGAGAAAAATGGGCGAAGTTGCTACGACCCTTTTGGTACCTTCCACAAAAATGGACCATAAGTAAACTGCTTAGTTTTGATATCAGATCATACAAATACTTGAAATTTTGTGAGGCGTAATGCTTTTATAGTACCTAGAGTCCAGAGAAAAATGGGCGTTATAGGCACGCCCCTGTTTGTACCTCCCACACAAATGGACCTTTTTGTACCAAAAGTTAGCAGCTTTTAACTTTAATACCAATGCATAAAAATAATTGAAATTTCGTACAGTGTAATGCTTTTATAGTACCTAGAGTCTAGAGAAAAGTGACCGTTATTGGCTCGCCCCTTTTTGGTACCTCCCACACAAAAGGACCATTTTACACCAAAATTTAACAGATTTTAACTTTAATACCAGAGAATATAAATACTCGAAATTTTGTACGGAGTAATGCTTTCATAGTATCAAGAGTCCAGAGAAAAGTGGCCGTTATTAGCATACTTATTTTTGGTACCTCCCACACAAACGGACCATTTTGTACCAAATGTAAACAGCTTTTAATTTTAATAGAAGTACATACTTTAAAGTTATTAAATGCAATTTAAATTGATAATAATTTAATTTAAAAAAAATAGATTTACGAATATATTTTGGGACTCAAGGTGAGGGGATTTATAAGTCGGTTTACCCGACTGAACTTTCTTACTTGTTTACTTCTTCAAGAGGCATATAATTTCTACATTTATCCATAGATTTTTATTTATCCATAGACATTTTATTTGCCGATTTTTTATACCCTCCACCATAGGATGGGGGTATATTCATTTTGTCACTCCGTTTGTAACACTTCTAAATATTGATCTGAGACCCCATAAAGTTCTTAATCTTCGTAAAATTCTAAGACGATTTAGCAATGTCCGTCTGTTGTAATCACCCTACAGTCCGTAATAATAGAGCTAGGTTAATCAAATTTGGTATAAATATTTCTTATAGTTGCAGGTTGTTTGGGATTGCAAATGGGCCATATCGGTCAATGTTTTGATATAGACCCCATATATAGCATCTAACTTGTTGTGATCTACTAATTTTTTTGTGTTTTTCGGTGTTATTTTCTTTAGGTTTGAGTTATTTTGTGAGGTCACATGCTATCCATGTATATAAGACTCGGCATGGCCGAACTTAACGCATTTACTTGTTTTCTATTCCCTATGGTTTCTTTCGTACCAACGATTCTGAAACAAATCGATTTTTTTCTAACTGTTTTAAAGACCGTTACTAAACTTCTGTCTCTACCTCAAAGTGATATTCTCAACATATCAATACCTCCATTCTAAAACATGCTTGAAATTGCATTTGTAATATCTAAATATTCCAAATTACATTCAGTCAAATTTTAGTGTTTTTCCATTAACCCAATCAAAAGTCATTCACAAAACAGTACAGGTCGTTCGATTTCCATCAAAAAAGAAATCATTAAACTTTGGTGACCTCTCCTAAAAACGACCTTTATGCAAATAACATAGATTAGATAGATTGGAGGTATCGATATGTATTTTATCAATTTATTATCAATTTTAATTGCATTTAATAACTTTAAAGTATGTACTGCTTTAAAGATAAATGCTGTTTACTTTTGGTACAAAATGGTCCATTTGTGTAAGAGGTACCAAAAGGATCGTCCCAATCACGGTCACGGTCGGACATTGCTCATTCGACTTAAAATGACCCAAAACGGATATCCGATAAACATACTTAGGTTTTATGTGACTCTTTCGATGTGTTACACTTTTGGTTCGTAGCAAATGATATATACCCTCCTCTCTAGATGAGGGGATAAAAACACGCGGGTATTTCGGCTATTCGCTCGAAGCTGAAAAAACATCTGTTTTATAGGGCAGCTTCCGCCCCTTCGATTAAATGCAGTGCTGAAAGGTTGCATATTTGCACAGTGCATTTTTTACCAAAAGAAAACGAAACCCTTTCACAGTGCAGCATTTTTTTACAAGCCAAAACAATAAGGCATTTTTGGGGCATTGTTTTCCTCGTTAGGATTCTAGCTTTCAAATTATAATATTTAAACCATATAGCTCATTCTGCGCCACCATGTACTTAAAAGAAAAAAAAAACAAAAATTTTTAGAAAATGCTTTTTTAAAATGTACTATTTTTTAAAAACATTTTTTTGTGTTTAGTACACCATATTACATCAGAAAAATGTATACACAGGCCTTCGACAAAATGTTTGTAGCATAGTGCTATAAAGTGTTTTCGATAGCTTTTTCTTCAACATTAAAAAATAATAAAATAAAAAAAATCACAAAAAATTTTCCGAAATTAAAAATTGTTTTTGCATTTTTGGCAAAAACCTATATTTAAATTGTTATTTTTTTTTTGCTCAAACGAGATCTTGTGATATTTGCTTCAATAGCTTAATATCAAATTATGTGAAACAACCTGCTTAAATATTAAAACAAAAATAAACATTTAAAAATTCGAAGTTGTAACACGTTTTTTAGCATAATTAGAGAAACATTTATCCTAATTGGTTCAAGAAAACTATAAAGAATCCTTAATTAAATAGGCTTCATTCATCTTCCTTCAACTTCATATGTCCTCCCATCAGTAATTTCAAAGATATCTTACAAGATATTACGAAAAAATACAATTTTTAGAGAAAATTTTAATAATTTTTTAAATTTAAAAAAATGAAGTTGTTGATGGTTTGGCTTGAGGTCATTATTTAAAAAACTGGTTTTTAAGTTATTTTAAATTTTTATTGTTTCCAATATTTCGATTGTCTTCGACAATCATCATCAGGTAAATTCACTTTAAATATTCACTTTAATACTTTTGGTTTTATATTTAATGTTTCTATAGGTGACTTCAGCAATTCCTCCATTATAAATATCCGCAATTATCGGTGACGCTGGCGATCCCATTGGCAATCCTTTGCGCCGCTCGTACACCTTGTCTTCTTACATAAAATACCTGGTATCTTTTATGGAAAACGTCAAAATTTCAATAAATAAGTCCATAGAGATATTTGAGTTTTCTTCTATCTGATTCCATTTCTCCTTTATCGTCTTAATCGCTAAGTTCACTGGTATACTGGGAAATAATGAGATTACGTCAAATGATATTAATAATTCGTCATCTTCAATTTGTTGGTTGTTAATTATTGACTTGAATTGTACGGCATCTTTCACGTTATAATCAGAGTCCTTTGTCAAGTTCTTTAAAATGTCTACTATATCTTTAGATAGGCCATAAGCGAGTGAATTGATCGAAGAACATATGGGTCTTAAAGGGATACCTTCTTTATGAATTTTTGGGAGTCCGTATATTCTGGGTGCCATGGCTGTCCTAGTAATCAGTTTGTTTTTATCCGTCAAGTTGATTATATTCATATTGAATAATTTTTCTACGAATTTGTTGTTCTTATTTTGTAGTCCTGACGTTGGATCTCTTTTCATACGTCTGTATGTGCATATATCTCGCACAATAGAATTCATTTTAAGATTATAGTCCTCTTTCTACATTGCTACTGACTTTCCTCCCTTGTCTGCGCTCAATATTAGTAGAGGTAAGTACAGACGATTTGCAGATCGGACAACATTGCCAGAAAAATGGTGGAAATACAATTTTTGTTTTGCAACGTTAGCAGAAAAGTCATTGCGAGATAATTTGCTGATTGTTATATGTGCGAAGTTTATGCATGTGACACCGGCGCCATTGCCAGAAAATCATTTTATTTGCAACACTGTCTATAATGTATTTTTATTGGCAATCCTTCATATAAATATTTACACAATATATTGTAAATATATGAAATTGTAATGTTTTCTTGTAATCGTCTGAACTGTCAATTCACCTTTGCCTAACAATCTGACATTACCCGTATATTTGCAGCACTTTAACAGGGTTGATAACGTTTGCCGATCTTGCAATCGTCTATACTCAGCTTTAGTTTCGTGTTTTGTAAGTGGTCGTCAATAAGTGAAACTAAATTTATTCACGCATTCTCTTGCTCCTCTCTGCTCTTCAATGTCTGTACACACTCTTCTCCCTCTGATATTACGTTGGAAACGATGTCTTTGTTGTTGGTAGAGAATACTTTGGGCCCAGGGAGAGCAGCCACTCGACGTTCATTGGTATATTTATCCTGGTGTTGTTGGTAAACCATTCTCTCTTGTTGTGTATGTTGAGTTCTGTACAGCGTTGCCGTTTTGGTCATTTCCGACCAAATTTGGTCGGATAGATTTAAAATTTTTCTTTCTGGTCGGATGGTCGGACCAACTCAATTTTGGTCGGTTTTATTCTCAAATATTTAAGATGTATTATAATACAGAATAATTTAAAGATTAATATGAATTTTTTTCACCGTTGGAAATATCTTGAAATGTTGATTGTGAATCCCAATATTTATACCCTCACTTTAGTGTGACGAGGGTATATATCATTTGCTACGAAAAAAAGTGTAACACATCGAAGGAGTGATCTGAGACCCTAAGTATGTTCGGCAGATATTCGTTTTGGGTCATTTTAAGTCGAATGAGCAATGTCCGTCCGTCTGTCTGTCTGTCTGCTGGCTGGAGCGCACGATAACTCTCGAAAGGGTTAACAGATTGACTTCAAATTTCGTATGTGGTAATATTTTTTTCTATCTCCGGCTAAGTTCGAAGATGGTATTAGTATTAGTTTGTTAGTCGCTATCAACTCGAGGAAAATGGGCGAAGTTGCCACGCCCCTTTTGGTACCTCCCACACAAATGCACCATTTTGCACTGAAAGTTAAAAGCTTATAACATTAATACCAGTGTTAAGAAATACTTGAAATTTTGTACAGTGTAATGCTTTTATAGTGCCTACAGTCCAGTGAAAAATGGGCGTTATTGCCGCGCCCCTTTTGGTACCTCCCACACAAATGCACCATTTTGCACTGAAAGTTAAAAACTTATAACATTAATACCAGTGTATAAAAATACTTGAAATTTTGTACAGCGTAATGTTTTTATAGTGCCTACAGTCCGTTGAAAAATGGGCGTTATTATCACGCCCCTTTTGGTACCTCTCCCACAAAGGTACCATTTTGCACCAAAAATTAACAGTTTATAACATTAATATCAGTGTTTACAATTACTTGCAGTTTTGTACAGTGTAATGCTTTTATAATGCCTATAGTCCAGGGAAAAATGAGCGTTATCACCACGCCCCTTTTTGTACCTCCCACACAAAATGGCCAAATTATACCACAATTTAATATCTCAACGTTAATATACCAGTCCATATAAACAGTTATAATTCGGCACAGTGCAATGTATTTAAAGTATCTACTATTCAGCGAAATATAGGTGTATTTCTTAAACCCCTTCTGGTACCTCCCACAAAAATTGACAGAATAATTTGTGTAATATTCATTATTACATTACTCACAAAGTGAGGGTATACCTTAGTCGGTTTACCCGACTGAATCTTTCTTACTTGTTTTCTTAATCGATACAAACAGTATCGACCTGTTATCGAAATTGTAGACAAATACGTTGTAATAACATTTTATTTGAAAATAATAATTTCGGATATTTCGATCACCGAAAATGTGGTTTGTAGTTGTATAAATTATCGTTCATGGGGAAAGAATTATTTCTTTCAGTCCTGTTCTGTATTCCAAGGGTAGATTAATGACGAAATTTTGGTTCATAGATCTCACCATAATTGCGGTATTTTGCCATTTGTGTTCAAAGAAACAAATTTAGAAACTGGAACACTAAAATACAGAACTGGAACATTTTCTTATATCGTCGGCTCAATGCTATTTTGGTCCATACGCCATTTTGTATGATCGGAGAAAAATGCAATTTATTCTTTGATTAAAAACGGGACTGAAGAGTTATACACTTTTATTTCATAGGGCCCCCAGTGTTCGTATGATTCTCATGCATTTCTATGCCATTACATTCAAAAATAAGAAAGTTATGACAATTTTTGTACCTGGCATTTTGGTCCATATCCACTTTTATTTTAATATTTTTTCGTATTTGTATTACATGGACCACAAAAAGGGTCGGTATGGAAGGACAGTAATTTACATATTGTGATCGAAAGAACGTAAAATACTGAGTCAAAAATATGGGGCGATAGAAAAATGGAGACATAGCACAAAAATATTAAAATTAGTTCCCGTTATTCAGAGTTAAATACATTTACCGTACCAATATCTCGAAAACTAGGCGAGATAGGAAAAAAAAGATTGCAGATTATGAAGGAGCTTGCTTGAAACCTATATTATATCAACTTCTAACTCAAAAAACACAAAAATGGCGTATGGACCAAAATAGCATTAAGCCGACGATATGCACATATTTATACGTACATAAATTATTCAAGAAGATTTGACTTTTATGCATGACTTATGACGTTACAGTTTGGTATACTTCTGGTATTTTGCTGAGATTTTGTAAATTTCCGAACATCATAGATTTTTAAAATCCGACAATTAACAAAATATTTTAATATTGTGTTCTAGAACTCAAATGCTTTAGTCATGAATGATGAAAGTTAAAAATTATTTTTAACGTTGCAATCAGTTAAACAAAACTTAACACATTATTATTAAGACTTTCTATGAATAATTGTCCATCCATTTGTTATTTGTCACAAACTATATCATACAACTTCATCGTATTCTTTATTTTTAGGCGTCTAATATAAATTAAGAAAAGCTCAATACAAATTCCCAAAGAAATGTACATTATCTTACACTCTGCATTAATAACAAAAATGTGGAAACAAACAGAAGAAAATTTATTTAAAATTATTTCTAAATACAGAATTTCTTTTTTATTTTTACATATTACATTTTGCAATTTATAAATTGACTTTTAGCTATTAGGATATATCCATATTCCTCTGTCACGGATCAATTTACAATAATATAACCAGTAGCTGTTTGGAGTTGAAAATGGACCATATCGGTCCATGTTTCGATATAGTCCCCATAGAAGGATTGCAACCTTTACACATACTTCAAGCAATTGACATGACATTTTGCGAAATTGGCTCTAAGTTTACGTAGAACTACTTACAATTACAAGGATCATTGCAGGACGATGAATTAAAGTCCCATCCAATTTGAATTCTTGCCGCCTTTGTAACAAATATTAATATTTTGGGCTGCAATTCGGCAATTATTATTTCCTTTAGTAATGGATCGCATTGGACCACATTTGTATAAATCCCCCTTATTAAGGTCAAAAAACGATTTGCTTTATTGACGCCGTAACAATCAATTATGCCAAGCTACTGAACTAAAATTTGGCGAATTTCACACAGAATCAATAAATCGGTCAATTGCAGATGTATTTCCTGTTATAGCATTGAATGAGATCGATGATGTAGAGTATATTCGATTCGGATGGACAACTTTTCTAAACATTTCAAGTTTCATTAAAATCGGAAAAGTTTGTCATTAAACTTTACAAAATATCGAAATCTTCATTTTATGAATTTGGTCGGCTACAACTAATTTTGGTCGGTTTTTGGGAAGATTTTGGTCGGAAAAAAATTTCTCCTGTGGCAACACTGGTTCTGTTTGTTGTGTTTGTTTAAGCTTTTGTAATTTGTTGATATGTGTTGTTTTGTTTCTCTTGTTTCTCTTGTTGTATGTGTGTCTCGGAGAATGTTTTCACTCTCGATGAATTGGTTTAAGTCTCCTTCGTCCATGAGATATACAAGTCGATCTCGTGCTTGTGAGAGCATGACGGTGTTTGTGTTTATTTGTTTGTGCTTGTATTGTATTAATAGTTTTGGGATTTTCATGTGAATTTCAAATTCTTTAAGAGTTTTTTTATTCTTCCAATACTTTAAATATTCCATAAAGAGACATGGACCAATGCATATGTATACTTATATATGCGGTTACCGATCTTCAAGGAAATTCGTTGTCCGGCCTGAGGACAATATTGACACAAAAACCGCGAACAAAAAATTTGTAAAATTCTTTTTGAAATATATCGCTATCTAATTACAACGGTTATATATTATTTTGTGTGGTCAACGTACAATGTACGCACATGATCAGGTTTTGAATTATGTGATATGATTTCTGTTATCATGACTAAACAGCTTATATCGAACTAGCATTTGTTTCTCCGCCAAGTGTTTGGTGACCTCTTGACCACTAGCCCCATATAAAGGTAATAATCTAAAAGTTTGCACTGCCTTGCCCCGTCCTGCCCCTTTTGGTACCACCCACATAAGTTGACCATTTTGCACCAAAAGTTAACAGCTTTTAACGTCATTAGCAGTACATACTTTCGAGTTACTAAATACAATATAAATTGATGGTAGTTTAATTAAAATAAATAATAAAAATAAATAAATGTACGAGTATTTTTTTTTTGAGATTTAAATTAAGGTTTTTTTATGTCGGTTCTCCCGACTGAACTCTCTTACTTGTTTAAATAGATTTATATAAATATCGAATGATTTTTTTATTTTAAGTTCATTCGATGTCTTTTAGGTGTCAAATTAAATTATTTAATTCCAATTTGTATCTTTCGAATTACAAGTTAAATTGGCGTAGAACTAATTTGAAATCTTTATTTTTTTGCATAATGGTGTTATTGAATGCCGTTATCTAAAGTAATTAACAAAGTTTCTGATTTTAATATACATACGTATTTCTAATACGGGTAAACCCGTATGGAAACAAACAAAGCACGCAATTAATTAAAATACAAACAAATAACATTGTCGATGAAAACATTTCAAAGGGAATTAAATTGATGATGTTATAATGTTTGCAATAACATCCGTCACGATGCATAACGAGTATGTTAATGAATAATATACAGCCATGGTAATAAATATACTACCACACGTCAATGTCATGATAACAGAAAAAGTCACCTATGCGCAAAAATGCAACTTTGTTTGTTAATAAAGGGTCCGCTATCTAACGTTTTTTTCAACTAGTGCTTATTTCGTGAATGGTAACAATTAGCTCCCATGCAGTCAGCCAGGCACCATATGTCTCTATGTCACCACTTGTTCTATAGTGACAATTGAACAAGGTAAAATGTCTACAACTTTCCTTTTATGCGCGAGTGGAAATACGTTACAGACAACTGTTGTACATTATTTATGACGACATTGCCATTGCTTGTCTTTTTTGTTTGACTGCGCATTATAATAGCTGCCTGCAGAATGCGCAGTCAGCAGGTAGAGATTTTTTGACAGTTGTTCTTTTTTCATTCCTTTATTTTCTTCTGTCAAAGAAGCACGCGTTCGTTTTGTGAAAATAATTTTTGTGTGTTAAAAAGATGATTACAATTATTTTATAAAAATAAAATAATGAGTAAAAGAAATTATAAAAGACTTGTAAAAAAACAAACAATATCATATAAAAATAGAAGTTTGCAATGTGAGCAAAAAAACAGCGAAATTAATATTGTGGGAGAAAGTGAAGATTTTGTGGAGAATTTGGAAGATTTTGGCGTTCCGAAATTGTCGTTGCGGGACGTTGTACAGTGGTACATAGAAACAACTCCTTCTAGAAAGTGTTTGGAGAAACTACTGTCAATATTAAATAAATTTAATTTTATGTACATTCAAGAATTTATTATTTTTTGTTAATTAAATGAATAAAAGGTTTAGCCAGCCTCGAAGAAAGTGAGCATATAAACATGCGTTTTAGTGTACTGCGCCCACCTTTATAAAGATGTAGACCAGTGTCACTAAAGTTTACTACTGAATCTTTGGTTCAAATGTCTCTATATGAATTACTTTGACATTTAACATTTACTAGTGAATCTTTGTTCCAAATGTCTACATATAAACTTTGACATTTAACATATACTAGTGAATCGTTTGTGCAAATGTCTACATATGGTTTACTTTGACATTTAACATTTACTACTGAATCTTTGGTTCAAATGTCTACTGGTGGTTTTTCTATGACAGCTAATGTTAAATGTCTATAGGAGATTACATGGGCAGGGGCACATTTTGTCATGATTTGACAGATAATTAGTTTTATCCTTCCGCTGAACGAATATGGTTGTGTATACGCTTGAACAAGTGGGCCTGCGATCGACTTACAGAAGATGCCGATTTTGCCAAAAAAAATCATCTTTTCAGATGAAGCTCATTTTGATTTTACAATTTTGTATGTAAACAAGCAAAATTGTCGCATTTGGGGCACAGAAAACCCGCACGCATACATTGAAAAGCCGATACAACCAAAACGAGTCACTGATTGGTGCGGATTTTGGTCCAGAGGCATAATTGGGCCATTTTTTTTTCTAAAATGAGCAAGGAGTGGCCGTTACAGTCAATGGCGATCGTTATCGGGCCATGTTGAACGAATTTTTGTTCACAAAAATTGAAGAGGAGGATATTGGCAACATTTGGTTTCAACAGGACGGTGCTACGTGCCACACAGCCGAAGCTACATCCGATGCTTTGCGCCCTGTTTTTGAAGATCGCATTAACAGACGCAGAGCTGATGTCGTTTGGCCACCTCGGAGCTGCGATTTGACACCGTTGGACTACTATTTGTGGGGTGCCTTCAAAGATAAGTGTTACGCCGACAAGCCAAAGATAATTGACGCTTTAAAGGACAATATTCGTGAAGCCATTGGTGAAATACAGCTGCACACAATCGATAATGTGCTTAAAAATTGGACCGATCGTGTATGCTACTGCATGGCCAGCCGAGGCAGCCATTTGAATGAAATTATTTTCCATTATTGATCGGAAGGATTGTACTTTCAAATAAAAAAAGGAATTTGAGAAAATATTCAGTAGTTTTTTTATAGCATTTAAAAAAAAAAGTTATTTGGCGGACCCTTTATTTCTTTATTTACCAACAAGATAAATTCCATCGGTTTTATCTTTGAACTTTTGAATGATATCCTTATCTCCATTTTGGACGATATCTATAAGTCGTCGATTATTTTTCAACAAGATTAAGCCCGAATACATAAAGCTAGAATTGTGACGCCAAAAATATACCACTGCTGCGATGGCCTGCGTCAAGTATAGATCTAAATCCGATCGAACACGTCCTGGGGAATATGGCAAATCAAATTTACGACAATTGGCGGCAATTCTCCAATCTGAGAGACCTCCGAGCAGCGATAAATAAAACTTGGAGTGGAATACCCACATCACTGCTTACAAACTTAATTGATTGTATGTATGTCATAATGACTTAAAGAAGTAATTATGGTATCTGGCGGTAATACTCATTATAAGACAGATTATGTTTTCTAAAAAAATAATATTGTTTTGAAAATTGTTTAGTCTAAATTAAATTCGAAGTATATTTTTTTCCAATGAAGTACTTTTAATTTTTCTTTTAAAATTGGGATAGTTTTTATAAATTGAAATGTCAACACATGTTTTGCTTAACAAATCATTTAAGAACAATATTCCAATAAAAAGTTTTTCCAAAACATAAAAACACAATTACACTGTTTTTTTATAAGTCCCAAAAGTTCGACCCAAATTCCGGGACATCAGAATTCGTTTTAGAGGTATGGTTCCTTCGCCAAAGTTTCTTATTTTGATCCCTAGAATACAATTTTCCTTTAGCAATGGGCGATTTTTAAATCGTCCCGCCCTAATGTATATAGGTAACTAATTTTCTCAAATAAAATATGTGTTGAAATTCAAATATCTATAATAATTGTTTGGGAATTTCTCCAAATACGAGTATATTTTATTTACAAAAGATATTCAAAACTTTGCACTATGCAAAAAAATTTTGGTCGAAGGGCCGTACATATATTTTTATGGTGTAATGTGGAATCCTAAAAACGAAAAAAAAATTTAAAAATAAATTATGGTAAATTTTTTTTTAATTCGTCTTTTCATGGATTGTACCTTTAGTATTTGGTCCATAATTTTTGAAGTATAAATCCGATAAAAATATGAATGTCATTTTCACGTATAAACAGTAGTTTAGTAGCTGTCGATAAAACAACAGAAAAAAAAATGATTTTTGTCCAAAAAAAATCGACTTCTTCGCGTACGAATTTGTCTGTTGTCTTTCTGCCTCTGTTGATCTCATTCAATGTAAATCTCATATTGTACAATATTAACTGTAAGACACCTACATAGTCAACCGAATATTTAAAAACATCACAACCCACCAGACTACATCTACTGCAGCCCCGCGTGTTGAATGTCCCGCCCGCGATCCGAAAAACGTCAGGGATGTCGTCTGTCCATAGTCACGTCCGTTATGAGGGTATGAGGCATCCAAGTATTCCAAATAGAGCGCAAAGTGTGGCCGTGTGGGTTGGTAGTATCAGGACCCATTCATAGTGTAGGATGGAGGGACATGCGTGCAAGCAATGGCTTCTTGGAGCCCCTTCGGCCCTTGCCCGGGGCCATCGTCAGCAAGATTCTCGATTGCACCCTAACGTATTGTGTATATGAAATGTAGGTGTTTACGCCGGCGGGGGCGTAGGGGAGCAAACGACCAGTTTACGTTTACTCCGAGAGGGTAAATAATAAGAGAGTTGGAGAAATAGAATACAAATAAAACACGATTAGTTTCATGTAATATTAATAGGCAAGGTGCCTGAGGTTTATTGTTGTTTTTGCTGCTAAGTTTTGGGTAACGAAGTTTTACCTTAATTTATTATGTACAGCAAGATGTACTTAAACGAGCGAGGTGCGTCGAGCGACGGTCCAAGATGGTGAGAGGTGGCGGAGCAAGTGTCAAGAACAAGAAAACGAATCGTTACTCGTTAAAATCTGCAAAGCTAATACTACAAGGATGTAGTAATGAGGAGTAGGCAGATTTTAACGAGTATGTATGCCCGATAAATTGGCCAATATATGCACCGAAACAAATCAATGACATAAACGAAATTCAAAGAAATCCCACAAAAGGACAGGACCATTAGGGAGCCTGTGACGGATCATTAGAGACCACGAGTGAGGGTCACTAGGGACTCCCACGCACAAACAAATCTACAACTAGAACTAGCAATTAAATTAAAGATATAATATGTATATAAGTAAATTAGTAAGGAACGCAAATTCGAAACATCCAGATATGAAATTAACGTTTTTCAAAAGATTTAGATCACAAGTTCTAGTAATATTTCGAATTCAAATAAGTTATAAATATACGATGTAAATTTAAAGGAGGTGCGACGCTAAATACGAACGAAAGGCATAAGCTATGCTAATTTTTTATGAAAGTGTACGTGCTCGTTAGGTAGGAAGACCACCAGTAATTACCCAGCCAAATACAGTATTTTGAGCGAGCAACGATCCTGAAGAATTTCGAAGAAAACCTTCTAGAAGAATTTTAGGATATATGTCAGCTCCTATCAAAATATCTACCGGGCGAGAATCAAACAAATTCGAGTCAGCCAAACGAATATTGGGTAACTGAGCTTTGAGGTCCGAAGTGACCGCAAAGGAAGGTAGGTTTCCCGAAATGGAAGGAAGGACTATGGCGTTTGTCTTCAATACAATTTTGGAATCAACGCAAGAGCTTATATTCAATTGACAACTTTTTCCAGAAGTGGCCGAAACTACACCGTTTATTCCAGAAATATTATTAGCGATGGTACGATTTGACGGAAGCTTCAACCGATTTTGAAGACTGTCCGATATAAAAGAGCCCTCTGAAGCTGGGTCAATCAACGCCCTAGCAGAATACGAAACACCGTGATGAACGATATTCACCATGGCTGTTCCCAATATGACAGATTTATTCTGCGCGACATGAAAAGATTGACGAGATGCACATCCAGCCGATGTGGATGGTTCAAAATGCTCAAGTGGAGGAGCAGAAGGCACATTCGCGTTTGCTGTGCTTGCCACTCGAGTCGAATTACTCGGAGTGGGCTCGTCACGATGCAACAAAGAATGATGATTCCGATTACATTTCAGACAACGACGTCTGCTATCGCAATTTTTAACTTCGTGGCCTTTACGCAGGCAATTTACACATAAACGGTGGCGTTTGGCTATAGCGAATCGATCCGTAGGCGTAGAACTTAAAAAACGTGGGCACGAGTAAATTTTATGATTTTGATCAGGGCAAAGAATACAACCCGGTGGAGAAGAACGACAAGATCCCGAAGACGCTGCATTAGTACGAGCATGGATCTTCTTCGCATTTGAGTGCTTTGGAGATTCATCTCCCCTCATACCATGAAGGCACATAAGTGTGCGAATTCTCTCAGTCAAGAAGGCATCCAACTCTTTCCACGATGAAAGAGACGATTTATCCTTCACACTTTGTTCCCACAACGTTTGTGTAAGTTTAGGTAACCGTTGGAGGCAAATAAACACTACTATCGGATCCCAATTATCTGTCGAAATTTCATAAATGGACATCGCCGATAGACATCCATTTATGCCGCGCTGGATTGATTTCAATCCTGAACATGTTTCTTTTTCAAGGACCGGAAGGGAAAACAGAATTTTCAATTGATCATGTACTAGAAGCCGAGGATTGTCGTACGTATCTTTCAAAGATTTCCACGCGAGAACGAAACTACGATTTAGTAGTGGAAATTTCGAGACAATCTCGCGAGCTTCTCCACTAGTCTTGCCAACCAAATGACACAAGCGCTCGATGTCACTAAGACGCGAATTGTTTATGTATACGGCCGTAAACAAGTCCCTAAATGTGGGCCAAGATAAGAAATCGCCCTCAAAAACGTCTATGTCACATGGCGGAAGCGAAAGATTTTGTACGCTGTCACTAGGTAGTTGGTCACTTCCCATGCGCGAGTTTCTATCACAATTTTCAAAGCGAAATGCAGTCGGAGAATCGACCGATTTCACGAGAAGTGTGTGTCGACGTACTCATATTGTTCAAGAAGCCCGTATTTCGCATGTCCCCCAGAGTTTGTTGTTTCAATGAAACAACCGAGCTACTGTTAGTCGAATTGAGGGACAATCTATTAGAGCTATTTTTAACCTGTGCCAATTTTCTATTAATAGCGGACAGACAATTCATGTATGTTTGATGGGACACATCATATTTACTGTCCACCGAGTCGATGTCCGCTTTCCCGCGTCTTTGGAAGAGGACAAGTAATCAATACATTTATCGAACATTTCTTGGGTGCCGGTCCACAATTTGTTCAACTCGGAACTGCGAACCTCAAGACCATATACATCTATATCCTCATCTTTCAGAAGACGGAAATATGTATCAAATTTGACTAGAGCATCCGAAGCTCTTACGAAAAAGTCAAGGGGAGTTAGAGACATTTTTACGAAGTGTTCTTCCAAAGATAACGCTAAACAAATTTCGAAAAGGGACAAAAAGACAATCAAATATCGCTAGGTGGGAAGATTCCAAAAAATTAAGTTCGAAAAACAGCAAAGGTTTATCGAAAAACTCCAAATGAGATCAAAAATAAATAATCAAAATTCTCAAATCAAAAATAAACGACCAAAAACGAACAAATTCTTCAAACAATGCAAAGATAATTTCAAAAATGACGAAAATCGTTCAAGATTTTGAGAAAATGCCCAAAAATATTCAATATATTTCTTGCAGTGTATCGAAAATTCAAAATATTTTGATGAAATACTTTCTTGCGACAATAAAGAAATTTATCTGTCAACTGCGTTACGAAAACTACCGAATGTAGTATATTTGTGTACGAATATACACAAATGAAAAGACCGTAAACGAATAATATCAAAAATTACACTTTTATTTAAAAAAAAGTCGAATTGACCGAATGTAGGGTACACGGTGTCGTATAAGACCGAAAATAATTTATGTGTAGTGTACCTCTATCACTATTTCAAAAAATATCACGATAAAAATATTTAATTTATTTTTCATAAGAAGCACGTTTTCCTAGAACCCACTGTAGGTATGAGATCGAAATAAGTTCGATGCAACCTCGTATGTAGTAGTTATGTTCGATAAGGTTCGAAGCACCACATTCGAGCAATGTTGATTGAATGTATGTACGAGTATGTTGGCTAAACGGAGCCAAGCAAAGGCGACATTAACAATGTACAATGTATGACCCAAACAACGAGTGAAGGGAGTAGCAAGAGGAGAGGTTCTCGTTCGAATATTTTGTTATTGTTACACTAAATGGGCCCTCTCGCAGCCGAAGCCATTGACAGTAGAAAACCAAAACAAACAATCGAATGTATAAACGAGCGACACTAAGCACTACACTCTGCACGACCGAAATGATTTGGAATTATTTTAACAATTTAAACCGAACAAATCAAACCGAAACGAAATATTAAAAATATTAATTCTTTGTATATGGAATAGAATTATTCCCGATTGTTCCCGATTTTTAACGTGATTTAGCAACGAAATAACGATGACGTGGACTGTATATTTCAAAAAAAAAACGCGATAAGGTTTTTGAAAGCCGACCAAAATCGTTTGTTTTATTGTAAATAAATAAAAACACTCGCGACACTCACTAGCCTACTGAATGTACGTACAGATGTTTTTGTTGTAAAATGATGGTTTGTTGATGACTGAGGGATATTTTCCTTGACGAAAAGCAGCAAAAACCAATTCCATGACGATGTAGGGCAGCTCAAATCCGGTTCGAAGGACCAATGTTTACGCCGGCGGGGGCGTAGGGGAGCAAACGACGAGTTTACGTTTACTCCGAGAGGGTAAATAATAAGAGAGTTTGAGAAATAGAATACAAATAAAACACGATTAGTTTCATGTAATATTAATAGGCAAGGTGCCTGAGGTTTATTGTTGTTTTTGCTGCTAAGTTTTGGGTAACGAAGTTTTACCTTAATTTATTATGTACAGCAAGATGTACTTAAACGAGCGAGGTGCGTCGAGCGACGGTCCATGATGGAGAGAGGTGGCGGAGCAAGTGTCAAGAACAAGAAAACGAATCGTTACTCGTTAAAATCTGCAAAGCTAATACTACAAGGATGTAGTAATGAGGAGTAGGCAGATTTTAACGAGTATGTATGCCCGATAAATTGGCCAATATATGCACCGAAACAAATCAATGACATAAACGAAATTCAAAGGAACATTCTAACTTAAACAATAGGTTGTAGCAAGTAAGAATATGACCACAGTCATAATGTGAGTATTATGAGGGGTGTAGTAGTCAAGATACCCTATGACGCCCTAATTTGGAAATGAAGGTACAAACATCAATCGGATAAGAAACAATAGCAGCCCAAAGATGTCACCGTAACGGTCTCCACAAAAACACCAAACGGCCACCTGGTGTATCCAAATCCCTTTAAGCCAAGTCGCAAACAACTGGCTCAACCATTGTGAATAGCGAATCACAAATTAAAAACGAGAACCCGACAACCACACACCATTACGATTCCACGACAATGAAAATCAAAATTCAAATAAACGGACAATTTTAAAATTCAAATAAACTGACAATTTCAAAAAATATATTCGAAATATTCAAAGACGGAAAACTAATAGCAGACAACCTAAATTCAAATCTACTCCAACAATACTACTACATCACAAAACGACAATATAGACCCTAGTCCCTGTGTGCGCAATACATAATACTCCCCACACCTTACCTACGAAACCTAAATCCTGTAGTCAGTATTCGTGTTTCACGAATACCAATCTACAAGATCCCCATCAGACACGGCCACTTATTGACTCTAGTCCCTGTCTGCGCAATAAATAATTATCTTATTACCTCACTAACGAAACCTAAATTCCGTAGTCAGTATCCGTGTTTTCCGAAAACCAATCTACAAGATCCCCCCATCCGACACAGCCACTTATAGACCCTACTCCCTATTGTTAAGGGACTTCAAAAGTTTTTTTTATTTAATGTGAAGTTCAATCGATACAATTAACTTCTAAATAAAACGTCATTCAAATGGCCTCCACGGATTCGATTAACCCAATTTTCGAGCACTTTTTCCTCTAAATCAAGTCGTATGTAATGAATGGCACGTTCAATATTGACTTGTAAAGCTTGAAGAGAGTCTGGTTTATTTCAAACTCCAAATAACCCCATAAGAAATAGTCTAATGCTGTTAAATCACAACTTCTTAGAGGCCATTCAATATCACAATTTCTTGAAATAATCGAATCTCCAAACTTTTCTCGCAATAATTCAATTGCTTCATTTGCTGTGTGTTGCACGTTGCCACAATCGGTCAATGGAAAAAAGATAGCTCTTAACGAGAGCTACAATATTGCTCTTGGGTGTCAAGGCCGTAGGTCGACTGGAAAGTGTTTTTTTTAAATTTTAAAAAAGCGGACTTAGCATTATTTTCAGTTGTGAACGGAAAGTTTATTTTTGCTCTAGCTCCTTAATGGTACGCCGGATAGGGAATCGGTCAATGGCTAAAAGATAGCTCTTAACGAGAGCTAAAATATTGCTCATGTGTGCCAAGGTCGTAGGTCGACTGGAAAGTGTTTGTTTTTTTTGGATTTAAAAAAATGGATTGGAGTGCACGAAATGTTGCAATTGGAGAACGATTATTTTGATAATAAAACTGAATAATTTGTAAACGTTGTTCTTGCGTATATCTCTCCATGATTAAATTGTAAACACCACTGAATACAATGAAACATGACAGATCATGAACGAAACGCCACTTCAAAATTATTGGAAAATATGTTATTTTTAATTATTATATTTTTAATTTTCCCTTCTTCCACTAAAAGTGATAAAATTGCTTCATTTATCAATCGATTATCTTCAAATAAGCTTTGTTTTTTCGTTAGATTTATAGCTTTCAGACAAATGAAACTCTCTTAAAACTCTCTACCAATTTTTGTATTTGTTTCTATTACTTTTTTGCAATAGACAGAAAGTAACTGAAACATATGGTCTCAAACCAAAATAAATTCAACAAACAAAAGCACAGACGAACAATAAATAACGTCGGCATTAGCCGTTGACAAAACTACATTTGTTTTCGTGGTTCGCGATGCGAACCCAAGCAAAAAACAAAAATGTATTTGCTTCGTCATGACGACGAATTTGTACATCATCACGATTATTTGTTCGTCAAAAATCAGCTAACGTATGGAATAATCCTCTTAATGAATTTATTCGTCACCATGACGAATCTCTGTTTCCAAAAACTTTCGTCCTCAGTTCATACCTACGGTGAATCGAGTTCATTACCACGACGAATTACATTCATCACCACGATGAACACCATTCATCCCTACAATTAATCGAGCTCATCACCACGATGACTGCCATTCATTACCACGACGAATCCCATTCATCTCTACGACGAATCCCAATCATCACCACGACGAACTCCATTCATCAGCTCGACGAACTCCATTCATCACCACGACTAATTCATGCCCCCAACTATTTATATTTTTAAATTTTCAATAAATATTCTTCTGGTTTTAGACGATGGACAATGGAAAATAAACTTGACTGCTTTGCCAGTCAGTTGTGATTATTTGGTTCGAAACGCAGTTCTTATCAGGAAAGGCTGAAAGAAAACGAACGAGAGGTATTCATTACTTCTGATATTTTAAATCAAAAATAATCTCATCAAGTAATGTATTTGCCAACAGACGAATCCCATTCATCACCACGACGAATACCATTCATCACCACGACGAATTTCATTCATCACCATGACGAATCCCATTCATCATCACGACGAATCCTATTCATCACCACGACAAACTCCATTCATCACCATTATTAGAATTTTTAAATTAAACTTTTACAACAAATTATTTAACTAAGGTAATCAGATCGCCTATAGATCAGTACAATCAAGCACAAACTATAAATTGATTGCTTCGTTTTATCATATTTTCAGCAAAATGGTCAAATAAATCTTTTCGTCGTGAGGATGAAACCTTGTCGTTCCCTCGACGAATTTCGAAATCGTCAAGAACATGGGTTGATGATTGTGTTCGTTCTATTGACGTACAAAAACATCGCATGTACGAAACTTTTCGTCACCAGTACGAGCGAAACTGATTCGTCATGGTGACGAACGGTTTTTCTATCAGTGTAGTATGTTGACTTAGTTCGGCAAAATACGGGTTTGGTTAGCAGTTCTTGTTAAATTCAATTTACTGCTTCCATAATTATTTCGACTGATTTATGTTAAAGACATACACTATTTATATTTATGTGTTGATATATATAAATCTGTACCGATTATCCCCAAATTAAGCAGTATTCGTTCCTAAATGAAGAAACTTCTTTCTGTCAAATTTTGTAATGATCGGAAGTAAAGTTCAACTTCTATATAGCTTTGATACCAAATGGGTAGTAACATTTATGGGCGCTATATTTAAATTTTAAATCTGAACCGAAATTTGCCAGTGTTAATTTATGTAATAAGAAACCTCTATTTCCGAATTTCGCACTAATCTATATATATAAAGAAGAATGTGTGTTTGTTTGTTTGTTTGTTGGTTTGTTTGTTTGTTGGTTTGTTTGTACCGAATAGACGTCTAAACGGCTGGACCGATCTTCTTGAAATTTTCACAGAATGTACATATGTGGGGCGTGGTGAAAATAGGGTACTTGAATTTTCGATATATCAAGTGGGCGTGGCCCCGCCCACATAAAATAAATTTTAAAATTGAGATATCTTGCACAATTTGTTAGCGAGAGTGCTGTAATTTTTTTCATATGTATCTGGTGGTGGTCTACGTGATTGGTCCAAAAATGGGCGTGATCGGACCAAGGGGCGTGGCCCCGCCCATATAAGCCAAATTTTGGAATTGAGATATCTTACACAATTTGTTAGCGAGATTGTTGTACTTTGGTGCATATGTATCTGGTGGTAGTCTACGTGATTGGTCCAAAAGTGGGCGGGATCGGACCAATGGGCGTGGCCTCGCCCGAATTTTGAAATGGAGATATCTTCCACAATTTGTTAGCGAGAGTGCTGTAATTTGGTGCATATGTATCTGGTGGCAGTCTACGGGATTGGTCCAAAAGTGGGCGGAATTGGACCAACGGGCGTGGCCACGCCCACATAAGACAAATTTTTAAATTGCGATATCTTACACAATTTGTTAGCGAGAGTACTGTAATTTTGTGCATATGTATCTGGTGGCAGTCTACGGGACTGGACCAAAAGTGGGCGGAATCGGACCAATGGGCGTGGCCCCGCCCATGTAAGACAAAATTTTAAATTGAGATATCTTGCACAATTTTTTAGCAAGAGGGTTTAATTTTGTTTACATGTATCTGGTAGCAGTCCACGTGTTTTGTCTAAAAAAGGGCGCGATCGGAGCAATGGGCGTGGCCCCGTCTATATAAGCCAAATATTGAAATCGAGATATCTTACACAATTTGTAAAAGAGAGCGCTGAAATATTGCGTATATGTATCTGGTACAAGACTGCGTAATTGGTCCAAAAAATGGGCGGGATCGGTCCAGTGGGTGTGGCCCCGCCCATATAAGCAAAATTTTAAAATTGAGATATCTTGCACAATTTATTAGCGAGAGTGCTGTAATTTTGTGTATATGTATCTGGTGGAATTCTACGTGATTGGTCCAAAAATGGGCGTGGCCCCGCCCATATAAGGCAAATTTTGGAATTAAGATATCTTGAGCAATTTTTTAGCGAGAGTGCTGCAATTTTGTGTGTATATATCTGGTGGCAGTCTACGTCACTGGTCCAAAAATGGGCGGGATCGGACAAATGGGCGTGGCCCCGCCCATATAAGGCTAATTTTGGAATTAGGATATCTTGAGCAATTTTTTAGAGAGACTGCTGCAATTTTGTGTATATATATCTGGTGGCAGTCTACGTGACTGGTCCAAAATGGGCGTGGCCCCGCCCATATAAGGCTAATGTTGGAATTGAGATATCTTTTTTTAGCGATAGTACTGTAATTTTGTGTATAAGTATCTGGTGACAGTCTACGTGATTGGTCCAAAAATGGGTGGGATCGGATCAATGGGCGTGGTCCCGCCCATATAGGCCAAATTTTGAAATTGAGATATATTACACAATTTGTTAGCAAGAGTGCTGACATTTTGCGTATATATATGTATCTGGTGACAGTCTACGTGATTGGTAGAAAAATGGGCGGGATCGGACCAATGGGCGTGGCCCTGTCCAAATTGAGATATCTTGCACAATTTATAAGCGAGATTGCTGTAATTTTGTGTATATTTATCTGGTGACAGGCTACGTGATTGGTAAAAAAATTGGAGGGATTGGACCACATGAGCCATGTTTTGAAATTGATATATCTTGATAAATTTGTTAGAGAGATTGCTGAGTTTTTTGTATATGTATTTTGCGGCAGTCTACGTTATTAGTCCAAAAATGGACGGGATCAGAAATCTGAAATCTGGGGCAACGAAGTGGACCGGGTCCAGCTAGTGTCATATAAAATACAGTATCTACAGCGCCTATTTAGTATTTAAGCGCATTTAAAACTGTATTTTACGTCCGATCTATATATAATTTGGCAGAAATTATGTTTTTGATTGAAGATGATGAAAATCTGTTTAGATTAAGTATAATCCCATTTATTTGTTCCTTTCGATTCTTGATCTATGAAAGAAAACAGCTAAGTTTAAGGTCAAAACTAGTTTATTATGATCAACATCTTCAACTCCTTCTTGGAATAAGCCTTGATGAGGAGGTGGAGCTAAGTACTTTGTTAAGTGAAATGAAACCAATTATTCAAAATTATTATCGCAATGCCCTTTTTCGCATTGTTAGAGAGGTGTCGGGTATAATATAGTCCGCCCCGCCCGACTTTTAGTCTTTCTTTACTGTTTTTTATTATGTTGACACACTTGTCTCGACCATATCGCTCACTTACTTCAATAGTGACATAACTCAAAATTGAAAATGTTTAAGATGTGTAGTCTATAAGTCCGCATGAAAATCTATGAATGATAAAAATAAAAATGCGAAATTTTCAATTTTGAGTTATGTCACTATTGAAGTGAGTGAGTCATATGTTCTTAGTTGATTTTGTTTGTGTTTAGTTTAGTTTGTTTGGGAGAGACATAACAGTTAGACGTGTTTTGCTTGTTCGGCGATTCGGTTTTTATCTCCTCAATCGTTGCAAAACGCCGACCTTTCATGGGTCTCTTCAATTTTGGGAACCGGAAAAAGTCGCAGGGACCAAATCTGGTGAATACGCTGGTTAAGACATGATTACGATATTCTTTGTGCCCAAAAAAATTACGAACATTCAAAGGTTTTTTTGTTCAAAATTCAGCAATTTTGGAACACTTCGCTGCCACACGCTTCATGCCAAAATTTCCGAAAAAATTATATAGTATGAGCCAACCGATATGCAGACAGTCTCTGCAACTTTTCTAATAGTGATTCGACGATCATAACAAGTTTCTTCACTTTCTTAACATTTCATAGGCTTTTAATGCGATAAATCCACCAGGACGAGCGTCGTTATTCTCGACCTTCTTTAAAAAGCTTGTAACACTTGTAAACATTTTTCTGACTCAGAGTACAATCACCATATGCCACTCTCAACATTTCAAGTGTTTTGAGCACTTAATTATACCCTCACTTTAGTGTGAGGAGGGTATATATCATTTGCTACGGAAAAAAGTGTAACACATCGAAGGAGTGACCTAAGACCCCAAGTATGTTCGGCGGAAATCCGTTTTGGGTCATTTTAAGTCGAAGATGGCCCATATTGGTCCACTCCTTCTGGTACCTCCCCCACAAAGGGTTAAAATGTTGTGAAATATTGATTCTTTAATAACTGCTATTATACGTATTCGAATCTTCTGAAATTCCACACATAGTATTAGTTTGTAAGTCGCTATCAACTCGAGGAAAATGGGCGAAATTGCCGAGCCCCTTTTGGTACCTCCCACACAAATGCACCATTTTGCACTAAAAGTTAAAAGCTTATAACATTAATACCAGTGTTTAGAAATACTTGAAATTTTGTACAGTGTAATGCTTTTATAGTGCCTACAGTCCAGTGAAAAATGGGCGTTATTGCCGCGCCCCTTTTGGTACCTCCCACACAAATGCACCATTTTGCACCAAAAGTTTACAGCTTATAACATTAATACCAGTGTATAAAAATACTTGAAATTTTGTACAGCGTAATGTTTTTATAGTGCCTACAGTCCATTGAAAAATGGGCGTTATTGTCACGCCCCTTTTGGTACCTCTCCCACAAAGGTACCATTTTGCACCAAAAGTTAACAGTTTATAACATTAATATCAGTGTTACTTTAAACAATTACTTGAAATTTTGTACAGTGTAATGCTTTTATAATGCCTATAGTCCAGTGAAAAATGAGCGTTATCACCACGCCCCTTTTTGTACCTCCCACACAAAATGGCAAAATTATACCACAATTTAATATCTCAACTAGAGTGATCAAAAAACCGGGTTTGTTTGAAAAAATTAAAAACCGGTGGATGGTTTATTTAAGTTATAAAAAAACCGGTGGACGGTTTTTTTCTTCGAAGAAAACCGGGGAAACCGGTAGAACCGGTTTTTTCCTGCATAACAAAACAGTATGAAAATTGCCGTTTGAAAAACATTTTCCTTTTTAATAACAAAAAAGGCGATTTTTTATTATTAAATTTTTAAAAGCGATGTCTTCTGATCAGGAATCTTGCACCAAATTTAGTCCTGTTGGATAGTAGTTACGAGTTGGATTGTGATGAATATTGTCATTTGAGTCAAACGGTCCTTTTATCTCATACTTATAATTAGCTATTGTATTTAGAAACATTTTCCAAAAGTGTTATCGATAGTCTTTTCTTCAACATTTTAAAAAAATTAGCAAATATATTTTCATTACTTTTTTGCAAAATTAAACTTTTTTGAAATTTTGGTAAAAACCTATGTTTTAATTTTTGATTTTTTTGCTCAAAAGAAAGCTTAGCTTCCTTTAAAAGCTTTGTGACCTATTAGTGGGATGGGACCTGTTGATCTATCAAAATAAATATAAACCTCTGAAAAAAAAATTAACGTTCAACCAAACATTTTAGCATTTCAGATGGGAAAAACAACCGTTTGATAAAAATGTCAATATTTGACACCCTCCAACTCGGAAAGTCCTTAACCGATCTCGTTGGAATTGTGTCTCATAACTGCTATCTGATAGGGCTACTTGGTGCAATTTTCATCCCGACCGAAGACATCCCTTTTAAAAATTAACCCACTTGACATGAATTTCCCTTATGGGGTATTAAATAGAATATTTAATAGAGGTATTAAATCTTAATACATATATATTTTATATACACACTTTAGTGCAGGTGGGTATATACGAGTATATAAATATATAAGAGTATACACTAGTCGGTTTACCCAATTGAAATTTTCTTACTTGTTTTTGTTTCGTTTTGGAAGTGGGAGAATGCGTTTACTTTTCACATAACTTTTGCGCGTATGAATCATTTATTTTCTTTAAATTTTTGTAATTTGTATAGAAATTGGTGAATGGCTTCGTATTCTAGCAAAGTTGCCGAGTCTTTTTAGGCCATATAAGGAGATCTTTCATATTATTATCTTAATTTGTGATATTTTGTGTATAAAGTTGTAAATAATTTTTAATATTTTAGTGATAATAAAAAAACCGGAAAACCGGAACACAAACGAAAAATACCGGTTGCACCGGTTGTTCGAAATTCATGATTTTGAGAAAAACCGGGGACGGTGGGAGCATAAAACCGGTGGGCCGGTTTATTTTAAACCGGTTTTGATCACTCTAATCTCAACGTTAATATACCAGTCCATATAAACGGATTCAATTCGGCACAGTGCAATGTATTTAAAGTATCTACTGTTCAGCGAAATATAGGTGTATTTCTTAAACCCCTTCTGGTACCTCCCACAAAAATTGACAGAATTATTTGTGTAATATTCAATATTACATTACTCACAAAGTGAGGTATACCTTAGTCGGTTTACCCGACTGAAACTTTCATACTTGTTAAATTGTCAGTTGACGCATCTAAATTTGCTGGAGGGGCTGTCATAATGCACGATAGGAATCCTATCGTATATGCGTCGACATCCTTAACGGAATGTCAGTCTAATTATGCTCAGATAGAGAAAGAACTTTTTGCTATACTTTTTGGATGCACACGCTTTCACCAATATGTTTGCGGTCACAATGTTCTTGTTGAATCTGACCACAAACCTCTGGTATCGCTCTTTAACAATCCGCTATACAGCATTCCACCTAGGCTACAGCGATTTATGATGAGACTTCTGGCGTATAATTTGACTGTCATATATAAACCGGGGAATGTTTTTTTGTAGAGCGCCTTTGGGCTAAAATGTCCTTGTGGAGACTGATATCGACGTAGATTTACATTGTAACTCTTGTTAATAACATTGCCCTTCCCGAGAGTAATATTTGTAAGATAAGGAAATCTGTTGAAAGTGCTGAGGTTTACCGGAAGATTACAGCTTATTTGAGTGAAGGGTGGCCTGAGAGCTAAAAATTATGTGGCAAGGATGTTTTACCCTAATTTGGCATCAAGGACGAGATAAGCCTTATAGAAGGATTTCTTTTGAAAAACGATAGGTTATTAATACCAAGATGCTTGAAGTCGGAAATGTTAGCAAAGTTACCTGAGGGCCATTTGGGTATCCAGACGTGTCAAAGTTTAGCCAAGGATTCCGTTTACTGGCCTAACATCAATAATGACATATATAATGTGCTTTCTGGTTGTGAAGCTTGCATCAAACTTAGAAATTCGAATCCAAAAGAAAGTTTGATGAGTCATGACATTGTTTATATTCCATGGTACAAGGTGGGCACCGATCTTTTTGAATTTTTTGAAATTACATTATATTTTAGTAGTAGACTATTACTCGAAGTATATTGAAATAGAGGCTTTGAATAATGGTTTTTCTAGTCAACTGGTTATTGCCAAGATGAAAAGTATGTTTTCTAGACATGGTATTCCTATGATTATGGACTCGAATAATGGTCCTCCATATAATTCTAAGGATTTTGAAGATTTTTGCACTAATTGGGACATATACCACCAAAAATGTAGCCCATATTTTTCAAGATCGAATGGCCTCGCCGAGAGAGGTGTACAAACAATTAAGAAATGTTTTAAAAATGTCGGGAAACAGGCACGGATTGTTACATATCTTTATTGCGGCTCGGAAGAATGATATGCCAAGCCCTGCTGAACTGCTAATGTCTAGGAATCTCAGGACAAAACTGCGTTCCGCCTCGAATACTCTGAAGCCAAAACTGATAGAAGCTGAAATATTTGGAAAAATGATTTAGAAGGGAAACAAAAGGTCGCCCAAAATTATATCAGGAACACGAAGAACCTTAAGCCTGTAACTGTTGGTAGCAAGGTTTATTTTATTAAGCATCCGTTATCGGTTTGGCTTCCGGGTACCATAGTTGAACAACCTGGGTAGTATGTCATTGACGATAATGAAGGTGCTACATACAGGAGGAATAGACAGCACATTTTGGAGTAATCACAAAGAAAGGGAGCTGACGATGGAGTTTCTGACAACTCAGAGCAGGTGGAAAGTGATTTTGGTACACCTGAGGGTTTGGGGGATATTAATGAGAATACCGAAGCATATAAACCTAGGAGCGGTAGGAATATCAATCCTGCAAGAAGATTAGGCTTTGGGGACAAATTGTACCCTTATAGCTAGATTATTTAATTATGAATTGTTAATGTTAATGTATCACTTTATAATTATTATGATAATTTTATAATTACTATTCTTTTTGTGTTTGTATAATACTACTCTTTATCTCGTATATAAATATATTTTAGATTTAGAATATTTGCATTTATAACTATACCAAAAGGGAGATGTTATGAAGTTGTATTACTACTTTTAATATTACTACATTGAACTTAATGTCATAATTATATATTCCAATAGATTGTAAGTTTATATGAGTATGAAATAAACATCAGTCATAAAAAAGCAACTATTGAGTATTCACAACATGGTGCTAATAAAATAATACTATGTGTGGAATTTCAGAAGATTTCGATAGGTAGTATAGATGTTAATAAAGAAGCAATATTTCACCTTCTGTGGGGGAGTTACTAGAAGGATTGGACCAATTTGACCCATCTTCGAACTTAGCCTGAGACTACCTTCGAGATTTATCGTGCGTACCGGACGTAAGGACGGACATTGCTCATTCGGCTTAGAAAGACCCAAAACGGATATCCGCCGATCATGCGTTGGGTCTTAGACACTCCTTCGATGTGATACACTTTTGGCGCGTAGCAATTACATATACACTCGTTTCACTAAAGTGAAGGTATAATAGAAAAATTTAATTGAATAAAATCACTTTTTCTTTTTTTTGAAACGATCATTATTGGGTATGTAATAATTGCAAGTTACACCCTCATAGGGAAAGACAAATATCTTTTCCTTGTACAACCTGATAAACGCGTCTCTTATAGATAAACGTAAATATTTTAAAAGTGTTCGCAAGTATTTTTTGTATTTATTTTACAAATATTTTTATATTTAATTTTCAAGCACTCAAAATACCTTTCAACTATTGGCGACAAATTTGTCGCAATAATTCTCGATATATTTTACAACGTTTTTTGGAAATTCGTGAAGGCGAGTGAAATGCAAGCTCTTATCAAATATATAACTTTAATAACGCGCAGGAGTTGCAGCAGTCGCCGCAGTAGCAGGAGTTGCTGTAGTCGCAGGAGTTGCAGCAGTCGAGCCGGTGGCAGCGGTCGCAGGAGTTGCAGGAGTCGCACGAGTTGCACGAGTTGTACGTGTTGCTTGGGCCATCGCAGTACGATCGACTCCTGAACTCAACGCAAGGAGAACGCTCAAGAACAAGAAGATATATTTGAAATTCATTGCTTTACTTAGAAATGATTAGATGACTTTAACCTTTTCAGAACGACTGTATTGCTTTTAAAATTATTTGCCTTACTTATATACTGTTAGATCAGAAGAGATTTCTAATTTTCTTTCTAGAAACATCAAAACTATATGGTTAGCAAAAATATTTTTTCAAGCTCTTCAGCGCTTGATCGCTTACACTAGCTTCCAAGAAAATATTTGTATGCCTGGTTAAAAAAAAACGTTTAGCAGTATTGCAAGAAAATCAGAAAAATATATACAGTGTAAAATATTTATCTTTATATATAAAATCCTTTGTACGTTTGTTAGTAACGCATGATCTCCGAAACCATAAAAGCGAATGGGCTAAAAATTGCACAATATATTTAGATTGGGGTAATTTGTGTTTTAGAATTATTTCCACCGCGATAAATTGCGGAGTGGTCAAGTTATTTGCAAAATTCGCATTTCCAGAGCGATTTGACTGAAATTTAAAATGTAAGTGTGGTTTGTCTTGATAATAGTTTTTATGTATGATTCTAACCGGTAGATGGCGCTGTAGTGAACATATGGTCCATATAAATTTTTTGATGATATTTTCCTGAAACTCGGATTGTACGAGTATGCATTTTTGAATGAAATATCAATGAATAACAAACCAATACATCCCAAACATGACTGGCAGGACAACGTCTGCTGTGGTCAGCTAATATCCTTATAATATTAAGGAAGCGTAAATTCAGTAAACATTTTCCTACTAATATTATAAAAATGTTCATAGAAAAGTTGCATGATAAAATAATTAAAATATTTGAGACATTAGTAACAGAGAGGTTAACTCTCATATTTAAGCATAATTCGAAAAAGAATTACCCTTTCGAAGATATCTTACAATATATTGCGAAAAATTCTATTTTTCTTAGAAAATTTTATTAATTTTTAAATAAAAGCATCATAAAAATATTAAAAATGCACAACCACTATATTTCTATTACTATATTCTATATAAAGTATAACTATATTTCTTTCTATATAAAGTATAACTTAAAGTATAACTATATTTCTATATAAAGTATATTCGGATATTAACAGACTGAGCCCATTCCGAAGGAAATCGATGACTAGTTTCAAAAGTTGTAGCTATGTTAGAAAAGTCTGCAATAATATAATATGTACAACCACTATATTCTTATTACTTTATCGTAAAGTCTAATCTGTCATTTATAGAATATGCCAATTCCGAAGGAAATCGATGCCGAATAAAAAAAGTTGCAGCTAATTTAGCAAGTCTACAATAATAGAATATTCGTTATAATGGTTACCGAGTTTATAAAGATTTATTGTGAGAACTAGAGTCAATTCAAAGAAGCCACCAATTAGGCTGGGAACTGTATTAGCCCTTATATCAAAATCGACGGCAAAATCATAAGCCTAAAAAAATGTTGACCAGTGTAATTGGTTGCCTATGTGACTATTACAACAAGTACCAGTATACGAATATATTAATCAAAGCCTAAGGTCTCTACAGTCACGGTTTTTTTCTTTATATAATTTCGTTTATAGATATAATTTTTCGTTACTTATAATTTAGTTATAAGTATAATCATTAAATAAATAAATAAAATAATGAATATATTAATGAATGGTACTCAAAACTGAAAGTCGACTTTCAACTTTTCCATCAACCAAATTTCGTTTCAGTCGCCAATGTCGACTACAGTAAGCAAGAAAAATTTTTTTAGTGTCCAAAACCTAAAAGCTTTTTAATTTGTGAATATTGAGACTACCACTCCATAAAATCAAACAACAATTTGTTATGGCAATATTTTTATGTTTTCATACCCTCCACCATAGGATGGGGGGTATATTCGTTCTGTCACTCCGTTTGTAGCACCTATAAATATTGATCTGAGACCCCATAAATTATAAATATTCTTAATCGTCGTAAAATTCTAAGACGATTAAGCCATGTCCGTCTGTCTGTTGTAATCACACTACAGTCTACAATAATTGAGCTAGATGACTGAAATTTGGTATAGACACTTCCCATAACTGCAGGTAACTTGGGATTGAAAATACACTATATCGGTGCTTTCTTTGATATAGCTCCCATATATAGCATGTCCCCGATGTGACTTGTTAACGTCATAGAGACCACAAATGTCAACTGATCGGGCTGAAAATTGGTAAATAGGGTTTATTTCTACCCGGAACATTTCACACGAACAACGGTAGTCATAGGTCCAAGTTTTGATATAGCCCCCACACAAGGGTCCTTCTAGATTTGACTTCTTAACGCCTCATAGAGACCACAAATTCAAAGTGGTCGTTCTGAAAATTGGTCACTAATGTTTATTTACACAAACAACGGTAATCATAGGTCCATGTTTTGATATAGACCCCATACAAAGGTCCTTCTAGATTTGGTTTCTTAACTCAAGAACAACCACAAATTTGTTATAATGAGTTTATTTGTACCCGAAGCCATTCACATGAGTTCATGTTAAAGGGTACATAAGATACGATATGGCCGAACTAAATCCGTCTTTACTTGTTATACCCTCCACCATAGGATTTGGGGTATATTCATTTTATCACTCCGTTTGTAACACCTCTAAATATTGATCTGAGACTCCATAAATCGTCGTAAAATAAGAAGAATTAGCCATGTCCGTCCGTGCCTCCGTCCGTCTGTTGTAATCACGCTACAGTCCGTAATAATATAACTAGGTTGATCTAATTTGGTAGAAATACTTCTTATGCAATCCCAGGTTGTTTTGGATTGCAAATGGGTCATATCGGTCAATATTTTGATATAGCTCCCCTAAAGAGGTCGCTCCAAAACACCATATTTTTACAAATCGGTTCATATTTTGTTATAGTCACCCTACCGCTCCAAAATATTCATATTTAAGCCAAAAATACCAAATATTCTAAGCATTCTTTGCAGTTTATATTTAATTAAGACAAGACTCCATCGCAATAAAAATTCTTTAAATCAGTTCTTATTTTGTTATAATCCACCTATAGATGTCGTTCCAAAAAAGGCTTATTTAAGCCATGAAAACCACATTTTCTAAGAAATTTAGCTGAAACTTTGCAGTTTGTATTCTACTCTGGCAAAAATACATCTCATCTCAAAAAAAGTTATACAAATCAAATTTTATTTTGTCTTAGTCCCCGTGTAGATGTAGCGCTCAAAAATTATATTTTAAGCCATAAATATCACATTTTTCAGGTGAAGAGTTTCGGCCTAAAATTTAGATAAAAATTGCAGCGTTCGTTTTTTTTTAATAATTCAGTTAAACAAAAATGATCGTTTCATGATTTGCTTTATATCTATATATAAGATTTTTCCAGTAAAAAAATTGAATGCAATCCATGGTGGAGGGTGTATAAGATTCGGTCGAACTTAACGCTTTTACTTGTTATTTTTTTAATTTACTTGTTATTTTTTTCTTTGTTATTTAAATTATAATACGCTATGCATCCTGCTAGAATATTATAGGCACAACTCTTTTTAAATAATTTGTAGGTCGAAGTTTTCCACCTATTTTCTAAAATATATAGATATTCTATAACGGCATTTAATAAACAAACTTATGCCTTATATTCCAGAACCAATCCAAAAAAATTACCAATGAATGGGCTGATTTATAATGACCTTACGAGCCCTTACTGTCGCCCTCATCATTATATTAATGATTGCCCCTATAGCATCTATTTTTATACCCTCCACCATAGGATGGGGGGTATATTCATTTTGTCACTCTATTTGTAACAGCACTATATATTGATCTGAGACCCCATAAATGGTCGTCGCAAAATTCTAAGACGATTAAGCCATGTTCGTATGTCCGTCCGTCTATTGTAATCACGCTACAATCTATAATACTTGAGCTAGATGGCTGAAATGTGGTACATTTACTTCTTATATCTGCAGGTATGTTGGGATTGAAAATGGCCAGTATCGGTCCAATTTTGGATATAGCCCCCATAGAGACCACAAATGTCAACTAATCGGTCTAAAGGTTGGTAACTGGGGTTTATTTATGCCCGGTATCCTTCATACGAGCAACGGTAGTCATGTTTTGATATTGCCCCTATAGATTTGACTTCATAAAGCCACAAAAACCTTAAATTTCAACGAAGTGGGCTGAAATTAGGTATAATGAGTTTATTAGTACCATTCACGTGCGATCCATACCCTAAGAAAAAAAATCGCTTCTGTAGTATATTTTCTGGAAACATATTATATTTGGTAAAAATTACTTTTTTCCTATAGGTAGGAAAACAAATTCCGTAGCCGATTTAAATATTTCCCCGTTTTTAAAGATAATTTGCACCAAAACTACGAACAAAATAACATTGATAAGAGAGATATTCAAACTTTTTTTCCGGTATGTAAATATAAATTATGTGCTTCAAAGTATATTTTATTTAAATTTCGATCCCAAACATATTTTGTTTCCTGTTTTTTTCTCCGTGTAGTGGAGGGTATATAAGATTCGGCATGGCCGAACTTAACGCTTTTACTTGTTTTTTTTATTTATACCGAAATCTTTGATTTTTTTTATTGAATTTCATATCTGGAATAAATTTAATAAATATGCAATATTTTTAAATCGATTAAAAATTGTTTACGGACTTTGCGTAACGGGCGTAACAAATCTTAGAATGTAAATAATAGCGTAAATATTCAAATTATACTGAAACATTTTGATTTACTCGTACTTTATGCCATATAACCCTGGCCTACTACTTACATAGTACATAATATAGTACATAACATACATAAAATGTATTAAATTTAACTTTTTCTATATTTTCCGTATCGGGAGTGACGTTTGCACGCACTAAATATTATCCAAAAGTAACGAGTTTACACAAACTGCACTTAAGAATGTGTACTCTTTTATTGTCAAAAGACAAATATCATAAAATAAAACCAGTAAGGAAAGGCTAAAGTCGGGCGGTGGCGACTATATAATACCCTACACCACTCTCGTAATATTGAATAACTCTGATATATAAATTTTGTAATTCATGTATAAATTGTTTACATAAATTTACTTTGGGGCATTTTATACTTAAATAATACCTTGTACCACAGTGTGGTGTAGGGTATAAAAACGATTGGATCTAAAGAGCCAAATCGGATGAAACATATATATGGGAGCTATAGCTAAATCTTTACCGATTTTCTTCAAATTCGGCAAATGTTGGTTCATGAATCAAGAAACTCTACCATTCTAAATTTCAAAACGATTGGATGTAAAATATAGCTTCTATAGAACTAAAGGGCCAAATCGGACGAAACATACATTTGGGAGCTATAGCTAAATCTTAACCGATTTTCTTCAAATTCGGTAGTGTTGGTTCATGAATCAAGAAACTATACCATTCTAAATTTCAAAACGATTGGATGTAAAATACAGCTTTTATAGGACTAAAGGGCTAAATCGGACGAAACATATATATGGGAGCTATAGCTAAATCTTAGCCGATTTTCTTCAAATTCGGTAGTGTTGGTTCATATATCAAGAAACTCTACCATTCTAAATTTCAAAATGATTGGATGTAAAATACAGCTTCTTCAGGACTTAAGAGCAAAATCGGACGAAACATATATATGGGAGCTATAGCTAAATCTTAACCGATTTTCTTCAAATTCGGCAATGTTGGTTCATGGATCAAGAAACTCTACCATTCTAAATTTCAAAACGATTGGATGTAAAATACAGCTTTTATTGGACTAAATGGCCAAATCGGACGAAACATATATATGGGAGCTATAGCTAAATCTTAACCGATTTTCTTCAAATTCGGTAGTGTTGGTTCAAGGATCAAGAAACTCTACCATTCTAAATTTCAAAAAGATTGGATGTAAAATACAGCTTCTACAGGACTAAAGAGCAAAATCGGACGAAACATATATATGGGAGCTATTGCTAAATCTTAACCGATTTTCTTCAAATTCGGCAATGTTGGTTCATGGATCAAGAAACTCTACCATTCTAAATTTCAAAACGATCGGATGTAAAATACAGCTTCTGTAGGACTAAAGGGCCAAATCGGACGAAAGATATATATGGGAGCTATATCTAAATCTGAACCGATTTCAACCAAATTCAATAGCGATCTTAACAGCCGCGAAGTACTCTAAACTGCAAAATTTCAGAACGATCGGAGTGAAATTGCGACCTGTAGTCGACGAACAACTTTACATGGACAGACGGACGGACGGACGGACATCGTTAAATCGACTCAGCTAGTGATTCTGAGTCGATCGGTATACTTTAAGGTGGGTCTAGCTGTGTTATTTTCAGGTGTTACAAACATCTGCCGTGAAACAAACTTATAATACCCTGTACCACAGAGTGGTGTATCCAACAATTCTATAATAACCCATAGAAACTTATTGGTAGAAAAAAAACAATTCCTTGCTATCATCAACTCTTCATGTATTTCTAAAATTCAGTTGTTCGTGATATCTCTTATGGTTTTTTTAGCTCAATTCTGTTTTATTAAGTGAAATCACCCAAAAAAAATAGGAGAAAATTATTGTTAAACGTCATCTGCTGATCTTCAACAACACGGGGCAAAGTCGCCTTTTTTGATATGCTTGAATCGAAAGAAAATATATTTGGAACACAAATTTTTAAATATTATATATTTCTGAGTAAATAAATTTTATTTGAAAATCAATAAAATATATTTGGAACGCATATATTAATATATTACAACAAAATATATTTGCAAACTAAATTTCTCAAATAAAGTATGTGTTTAAGTATAAATAAAATTATTGTTGATGAATTTCTCCAAATATATTTTATTTAAAAAAGATTTTCAAATCTTTTGCCGACTTTTTCTTATTGAATTTTTAATTTTTTTTTGGTTCCCAATTGTACCCCCCAGTTATGTACCATATGCAGCATTGACTTCTGTTTCAAATCAATCATTTCAAATTTCTGAGTATTTCAAGCCATCATTAGTTGTCAATCCACCAGATAATTTATTTTTATTCAAGATTATAAAATCTCAATTATTATTTATTATTTTTACGAACATTAAAAATTAAAAAAATAATTACTTTGAATTACTGAACAATATAACACAATTTAGGTATTTTCTGAATACTTAAATGCAAATTTTGTATTTGTTTCGGAAATAAAAGTCCCAAATAAAAACAAATTGGGAGTAAACTCAGATTTGTTTAGAACAACATCTTCCCAAATATATAATCTTTGTGTGTACCAAATATTATATGTTTAGAGCGTACCCTAAATATATATATGTTTCAAGCCGAATATGTTTGGGACAAAATACTACCGAAGCGATTTTTTTTCAGCGTGTAGCGCCCGCTAGCTTTTATATTAATTCGTTGTTAACAATATCGACCCCTATCGACGTCGATTGAAAGTCAAGTCGACGTAATGGTAACGCCATTGCTGAAGAAGATAAAGATGGCACACTGTCAAATATTATTATAATTTAAACAAGTAAAAGCCTTGAGTTCGGCCATGCCGAATCTTATATACCCTCCACCATGGATTGCATTTAATTTTGATTACTGGAAAACACTTGGATATGGACCAAATCATGAAACAATCCTTTTCGTTTAAGCAAATTATTACAAAAAAACAAACGCTGTAATTTTAGCCAAATTTTAGGCCACAAATTATTTAAACAAACTCTTTACCTGAAAAAATGTGGTATTTATGGCTTAAAATAGCGTTTTTGAGAGCTACATCTATACGGTCACTACAACAAAATAAAATTTGATTTGTATACATTTTATTATGAATTCTTGCCAAAACAGAATACAAACTGCAAAGTTTCAGCTTAATTTCTTAGAAAATTTTGTGTTTATGGCTTAAATAAGCGTCATCTATAGGTGGACTATAACAAAATATGAACTGATTTAAAAAAATTTGACTGCGATGAATTCTTGTCTTAATTAAATACAAACTGCAAAGATTCAGTTTAAATGCTTAAAAAATATTGTATTTATGGCATAAATACTTATATTTTGGAGCGACCTCTATAGGGTGACTATAGAGAACAAAATATGAACCGATTTGTAAAATTTTTGCTGTGATGAATTCTTTTCAAAATTTAATACAAACTGCTAAGTTTTTGATAAATTTCTTTAAAAATTTGGTATACGAGTATATGGCTCAAAAACCATATAATAACCAATCATTTTGTTGAATCAAATAACTTTTTCTTTATTTTAAAAGGATCATTATTGTGTCTGTCATAAGTGCAAAGCATACCCCGAAACATGTTTGTCTTTAGTTATACCTATAGTGTTATAGAAAAATCCAATATTTTTTAAATGCTCACATGTTTTTGTATTCATTTCACAAATATTTTTATATTTAATAGGTCTGCAGGTGTTGCAGGAGTTGCAGCAGTTGCAGCAGTCGCAGGAGTTGCAGCAGTCGCAGAGGTTGCAGGAGTTGCAGCAGTCGCACGAGTTGCACGAGTCGCACGAGTTGCACGAGTCGCTTGGGCCATCGCAGTACGATCGACTCCTGTACTCAGCACAAGGAGAACACACAAGAATAAGAAGAAATATTTGAAGTTCATTGTTTTACTTAGAGATGATTAAATGACCGCGCACACGTTAACCTTTTAAGAACGACTGTATTGCTTTTCAAATAGTTTGCCTAGCTTATATACTGTTAAATCAGTAGACATTTTAAATTTTCTTTATAGAAACATCAAAACTATATAGCTAGCAACAATATTTGTTCAAGCTCCGCAGCACTTGATTACTTACACTAGCTTCCAAGAAAGTATTTGTATGCCTGGCAAAAAATAAACCTGTTAGCAGGATTAGAAAAAAACATTTGTTTACAGTGTAATATAAACATTTTCATACTAATAATATAAAAATGGTCCACTTATTTAAGCATAATTCGAAAATTAACTAGCCTTCAACTTCTCCAATTCAATTTTTCCATCCGTTCATGCATTTCAAAGATATCTTACAATATACATCGCGAAAAATCCTATTTTTTTGGAGAATATTTTATTAAGTTTTAAATAAAAGCGTCATAAAAACTTTGAAAGTTTCCCAACCAGTAAATTTGTGTTACTTTATCGTAAAGTCTGATAGGTCATTAATAGAATGAACCCATTAAACCCATAAAAAGTTGTAGCTAATTTTTAATTTGTAGATCTTTCGTCGTTACAACGGCGAGAGCTTGGGGAGGGGTACACCCTTGATCAGAGAAATTTCCATCTAAGTGAAAACAATTTTAGAAACCTCCTCGTTTAGAACTTTACTGAACGATGATTTACATATTTTAAAGTTTTTCTTTTCACCAATAGTAATAAAGACCTTTTCTATGACTTATAATTTAAACCTCTAGCCATACTACGAGAATTGCAATCATTGGCTTTGCTGGCTTATTGTATTGCTTAAATAAAATAAATTATTTAGTAAGTCTACAATAATAGAATATTCAGTATAATGGTTATCGAATTATGCTTAAATATATTGTTCGTTGTACATAATATTGTCTACATATTGACTTTGAAGATATTTCTTTGCGTTATTGAGAATAACTTGATCTAAGAACAAATGTTTCTAATTTAATAAACATTTCAATAATTCTAACGAAATTTTACTAGGAATTATATAAATTGTCATGTCATACGATATTTTCATATCATTGAATTTAAAACTACTTATGTGTATTGACTTACAAAAGGAATGACATTATCGTTCATAAACTTACATACAAATGACTTTATTTTTAAAAATTTTTTTGTTTTGAATTGTCCAACAACGATCCTGGATATACTAGTACAAAATTTCAGTTTTCTATCTCTTGAAGGAGCTTCTGTGTCAAGTGGTTGAAAAACACATGGCGGAATATCGTAAATCAAAATAGCCATGGTTTATCTATCCACCAAGTTTAGAGAAAATCGGTAAACGTTGTATAGGCAACGACATTTTTCAGTAAAACCCGGTACTGACTTCACATGAAAATCTGTTGAACTCCCCTTAAAAATAACGTAAGCAATATGTTGGACCACACTTTTCGATTTACGGCCAACTACGCACAGAATACAGTTTGGTTGTCTCAACCGAATTATTTGCCAATCGAATTTTGGTAGTTCTGTCTACTATCATGCGATTCCATCAGGACAACCAACATTTTGTTGTGGTATACTTCTGCTTCCATGTTGACAACAATCATATTTGGTTGCGCCAACTACGAAAATGGTGGCTCTAATTATCTGTTGTATGTTGCCACAACCAACTGTTTTAAAAAATTTGTTGTTCTGACATATACTACCGACATATTATTAAAAACAGTTTTCATTAATTTTTATTTTATTTATTGAACAAAAAACCAAACGATTCATAACAAAATTAAAAATCCCATATTACAAATTCATCACTATTATGAGATCTGGAAATATTTGACACAAATTTTAGTACACGAAAGAAAACACAAAACTTTTATGCAAATATCGCTTAACCCTGTGCTTTCAATTTTATAATTGTTGCTTTTATTTTTTATTTATGTAAAACATTTTGCGCAACATATTCTGCATTCCACACATTATTATCCACACTAGATTATTTTTGACTAAATACACCGCTCTTGAACCAAATGTTGAAGATTTATTTATGGCGAGTAATTTTATTTTTTGTTTGTCATGTCAGCAAAAGAACAGCAAGCAATCTTTCGGTTGTAGTTACCAAAATATGTACACTTAATTATTCTAAATTTGGGAAATTTTTGGGATAACCAAAAAACGATTATTTATTAATATGTTTTCTGTTGTAGTAACCAATTATTCGTTGCAATAATAATATTTGGTCTATTGATACAATTTCTGTTGTCAAGAATAAAACATTGGTTGTCACAACCAAAAATCGATCATATGGTACTATAATGAAAATTTAAAAGTAGTTACCACAACTAACCGAGTGTCAATGAAAAAACAATCTTAAATTGATTGATAGAACCATCGATTTAGTTGCAAGCATTTTCTTTTGATCGTTCGAGTATCCATGTTATTATTGTTGTTTCAACTATTTATATAGCGTGATCCATTTCGAGGTTCCCTACTTTTTTAAAGAAAAAACACAGAAAATTCAAATTGAATGGGGAATGTTTATTATTATTTGAAAGAACATTCTTTGGCATTAATTTTTTGAAGATTATGTCTATCATATGTTGGCCGCGGCTACGTCTCAGATTTTCGATGACTCGTTCGAGCATTTCGACTGGTAACTGGCGAATGACACGCCTGATGTTTTGCTCCAAGGCCTAAATCGAAGTGGGTTTGTCCGCATAAACTTTAGACTTTACATATCCCCACAGGAAAAAGTCTAACGGTGTGATATCACACGATCTTGGTGGCCAATCGACCGGCCCCAAACGTGAAATTATCTGCTTACCGAAGTGTTCCCTCAACAAATCCATTGATTGATGCGATGTGTGGGAAGTGGCGCCGTCTTGTTGAAACCAAATGTCGCCGAGATCACGAGCTTCAATTTCAGGCATCAAATAGCCATTCGAAGTGTTCGCCCATAGAGCGAAGTGATGTCGCTTGGGAAGGTCGGGCGGCTTGTGTTCTTGCACAAGCTGTATTTTGTATGCTTTCAATTTAAGATCTCGACGTAAAATGCGCCAAGTCGTTCCATAACGGCGCCGAAACGACTCTCCACGGTCTTCGTGTACACTCTCAGCTACGGCCGCTAGATTTTCTTCACTGCGTGCTGGACGTGGCCTATTCGGTCTAATATTATCCAATAATGAATGCTGGGTCTCAAGATGGGCGATGGTGTTGCGAATAGTAGGCTCAGTAGGCCGATTATGTTGACCATAAGTTGAGCGAAGTGGACGAAACACATTCCTCACAGAACGTGAATTTTCGTAATAAAGTTGAACGATTTGTAAACGTTGTTCAGGCGTAAGTGTTTCCATGATGGAATGCCAAACAATACTTAACAAAAATAACATGACGTGTCATACGCACACGTGATCTGTCAAAAAAAGGCTATTGAAAAAAGTATCTCTAATTGGATCACCCGTTATATAAATACAACCGACAAACTATTTAGGCAATATACTTTTTGTTGTTAGTATTATTTTTTTATTGTTACAATCGAATTCCAACCAATTATTTCCTGGGTGTATACAACACTCTGGTCTATGGTTGTGCAAAATTTCAGCTTTCTAGCTCTTGCAGGAGTGTCAGCGGTCAAGTGGTCAGCACCACCTGTTGAGAATTTTGCGACTTTAGTTTTTCCTAAAACTTCGCGTAGCAATTTTGAAGTGATCCACATAAGTGCGAATACAATTTGTTCCATTAGTTTTAAAGTTTTAAGTAATCGAACAAATCACGATCCATTTTTATCCCCTCACCTTAGAGAGGGGGGTATATATCATTTGCTACGAGCCAAATGTGTAACACATCGTAGGAGTGACTTAAGATCCCAAGAATGTTTGGCGGAAATTCGATTTGGGTCATTTTAAATAATTTGAGCAATGGCCGTCCGTCCGTCTGTCTATCTGTGTTTTTGTATGTCTTTCTCAGTGATGCCAACTATTTCCGAAGCAAAAGCGTAATGAAAAATTGAAAAAGCGTAGAATTCCAGACAAAACGCGTAACAGGTCACTAAACTCTTTTTCTTTCATTTGAAATAGTTTTATTTTACATTAAAAATGTTAATATAAAAATAAATGTCAAACTTTAATCAATGTTGTTTCCCTAATTAAAATGATATATCCAAACTTTTTGGTTTTTTATTAGATTCGTACATCTTTTCTCTGCTAAATTGCATAAAGTTTGGTAAATAATAAGGAATATAGGGATAAATAGAATCTGCTGGTGATTTTGAGTCAATCTTTAAAGACGATTTTCGAGTTATCGATATCTCCAAAGACGGCTACGGGCCAAACTGTGTCTGCATGACCGGCTTCGGCCAGGGCTACGCGGACCAAAGTGTCTATGAATGAAACATGTAACTTATAAAACCATAATTTTTCGACAAAAACCTTTACGGCAATAATTTTGTATGGTATTAAAAAGCCATTTGTTTTTACTTTTTGTAAGTCCAAATTTCATAAAATTAAATTTGCAGAAGTGAAAACAGAAATTTTTAAATCAGAGATACAGTGCATAGAAGGAATATTTTGATAACACAGAGTAGCAAAATAGAATATCTTCATTATGTTGCCCGATTTGATCTGAAAGCGTACACCTAGTACTTTTTTTCGTTTGGCACTAAGTGAATAGTTTTCGCGTATTGGGTGGTCTGAAAAGCACTAAATCTGGTGCGAAAAACACTAAGTTGGCATCCCTGGTCTTTTTGTTGGCTGGTGCGAACGATAACTCTCGAAAGTAGTAACCGATTGATTTCAAATTTGGTATGCGGTAATATTTTTCTCTATCTCCGGCTAAGCTCGAAGATGGGCCATATTGGTCCACTCCGTCTAGTTCTTTCCCCACGGCGAAATGATATAGGGCCCCAGGAAAATACACCCCAACATTTTTATGAATATGGGCCCAAAAAATAACATGTCAAACAACAAAAATTTTTTGGGGCTTAATTTCATTTTTTGTCTGATTTTTGGGGTTCAATTTCATTTCTTGTCTGCTTTTTGGGGCTTATTTTCATCAATAAATTTAGAAACAGGAGAGGCTACGCATAAAAGATTTGCTCCACGTTCCCAACTTTTGATCCTGTCCATAGAGGAAAGTCTTAAACAGAGGCCGTAGGCCGCAGTCCGTAGGCCGACCGCGCAGGAAAAGATTTATAATTAGAAAATAGGTTCGAATACGTGTATTATTACGTACTCCGCAGATTTAGGAAGAGAAAATTTCTTAGTTTTTTGAGGCTTATTTTCATTTCATGCTGTTTTCTTGATTGGGGTGTAAGTTCCTTAATTAGTTTTTGTAACGAAAATGGACCCCAAATTTGGGGCGCACTTTCATTTTCAATTTGGGGTGCATTTTCTTGGGGCCCAACTTCCGGTCGCGTTCCCCCACAAAGGGTTAACTTTAAGTGAAATATTAATTCGTTAATACCTTCTATACTACTTACTCGAATCTTCTGAAATTTCATACATAGTATTAATTTGCTACACGTCAAGAAAAATGGGCGAAGTGGTCACTCCCTTTTTGGTACCTCCCACACAAACGGACCACTTTGTACCAAAAGTTACCAGCTTATAACTTTAACACCAGTGCATACAAATACGAGTACTTTTAATTTTGTACGGTGTAATGCTTTTATAGTACGTAGAGTCCAGAGAAAAATGGGCGTTATCGACACGCCCCTTTTGGTAAAATCAAAGCCACATATTCGGCTGAGAACTGTACTATCCCGTTCATACAAATCGACGGCAAAATCATATGCCGCTAAAAATATTGACCAGTGTAATTGGTTGCCTAAGTTAATATTACAGCAAGTATATAAATATACTAATCAAAGCCTAATGCCTCTGCAGTCATAGCTTTATTCGTTATGTTTATAATTTAGTTATAAGTATAATCATTAAATTAATAAATAAAAGAAATAACGGAATATATTAGTGAATGGTAATCGAGCGTGAAAGTCGACTTTCGACTTTTCCATCAACCAAATTTCGTTTCAGTCGACAGTTCGATTACAATATGCAAAAAAAATTTTTTAGATTGAGACGTCTATTCTATGAAATCAAAGACGACAATTTTGTCTGGCAAATTTTTTTTAATTATAATTTTTTGGAAGTTGTTCACGGTGGAGTCGGCATATGCGTTAAATTTAAGAGGAATAATAAGCAAAACGAAAAACGGATTTATTAGCCAACGTGCATTTATGAAACTTGTGTTTTCTTCGAAACAACAAAATTGAAGTTGTTTTATTTACAAATTAAAATTCATATTCCAGACTTTCTTGTATCAATGTTAATGACAATGTTTATACCCTACACCACACTGCGGTACAGTGTATTATAAGTTTGTTTCACGGCAGATGTTTGTAACAACTGAAAATAACACAGCTAGACCCACCTTAAAGTATACCGATCGACTCAGAATCACTAGCTGAGTCGATTTAACCATGTCTGTCCGTCCGTCTGTCCATGTAAAGTTGTTCGTCGACTACAGGTCGCAATTTCACTCCGATCGTTCTGAAATTTTACAGTTTAGAGTATTTCGCAGCTTGTAAAGATCCCTATTGAATTTGGTTGAAATCGGTTAAGATTTAGCTATAGCTCCCATATATATGTTTCGTCCGATTTGGCCCTTTAGTCCTATAGAAACTGTATTTTATATCCAATCGTTTAGAAATTTTGAATGGTAGAGTTTCTTGATCCATGAACCAACACTACCGAATTTGAAAAAATTTGAAAATCGGTTAAGATTTAGCTATAGCTCCCATATATATGTTTCGTCCGATTTTGCTCTTTAGTCATGTTGAAGCTGTATTTTACATCCAATCATTTTGAAATTTAGAATGGTAGAGTTTCTTGATCCATGAACAAACACTACCAAATTTGAAGAAAATCGGTTAAGATTTAGTTACAGCTGCCATATATATGTTTCGTCCGATTTGACCCTTTACTTCTATAGAAGCTGTATTTTACATCCAATCGTTTTGAAATTTAGAATGGTAGAGTTTCTTCTACTCCTCCCAGGAATAAGCCGTGACGTGGCGGAGGAGCTGAGTACTTCCCACAAGGAAGGAAACCACACTGTGGTACAGGGTATTATTTAAGTATGAAATGTCCCAAAAGTAAATTTATGTAAACAATTTATACATGAATTACAAAATTTATATATCAGAGTTATTCAATATTACGAGAGTGGTGTAGGGTATTATATAGTCGGCCCCTACCGACTTTAGCCTTTCCTTACTGGTTTTTATTTATTTTTTTACAAAGACATAATTTCTAAATTAGAATACGCTGGACATCCTGCTGCATAACTCTTTTCAAAATAATGTTCAGGTCAAATATGCTTGATTCTTTTTAGTCTCCCACAAGCAGAAAATGTCGGAAATAACATACAATTTTAGAAACAGTTTAGATTTGTTCGAATTGGCCACCTTTGGCACGAATTATGGCCTTCAAACGGCCGACAAAGCCATCACACGCTGCACGAAAGTGGCTCTGCGGTATTTTGGCCCATTTCTGGCGAAGCGACGTCTTCAGATGATCGATACTTTGGTATTTTTAGTGCGAACCTTACTCTCTAAAATGCTCCAGGCGCAAAAGTCCAACGGATTGAGATCCGGAGATCTTGGTGGTTATTGTGTGGTAGAAATGAAGCGAGGAACCCCCTTTTTAAGCCATTCTTGGTTGACGCGTGCTGAGTCCTGTTGGAATGTCCATGGTCTGCGGCCGAAATGTTTGTCTGCCCAGGGCTTCAATACTGTCTTTAGGACATTTTCCCGATAATATTCGGCATTTATTTTGACCCCATGGTCGATGAATACGAGTCGAAGATGTAAATTTTCAGCTGACCTCTTTGGCAAGTAAACCCGATCATTTTGTTTGTTCACAAACTGCTCAGTTTGGAATGGCTTCTCATCGGAGAAAACCAAATTCGGTAACTGGCCACTTTCGTGCAAGCGAAGCAACTCCTTGGCTCTTTCCAGTCTAACTTTTTTTTGTTCATCGGTGAGCTCTTGCACTTTTTGGAACTTCAATGGCTTTAGTCCAAGCTCATTATACCCTACACCACACTGTGGTACAGGGTATTATAAGTTTGTTTCACGACAGATGTTTGTAACACCTGAAAATAACACAGCTAGACCCACCTTAAAGTATACCGATCGACTCAGAATAACTAGCTGAGTCGATTTAAGCATGTCCGTCCGTCCGTCCGTCCGTCCATGTAAAGTTGTTCGTCGACTACATGTCGCAATTTCACTCCGATCGTTCTGAAATTTTGCAGTTTAGAGTATTTCGCGGCTGTTAAGATCGCTATTGAATTTGGTTGAAATCGGTTCAGATTTAGATATAGCTCCCATATATATCCTTCGTCCGATTTGGCCCTTTAGTCCTATAGAAGCTGTATTTTACATCCAATCGTTTTGAAATTTTGAATGGTAGAGATTCTTGATCCATGACCCAACATTGCCGAATTTGAAGAAAATCGGTTAAAATTTACCTATAGCTCCCATATATATGTTTCGTCCGATTTGGCCCTTTAGTCCTATAGAAGCTGTATTTTACATCCAATCGTTTTGAAATTTAGAATGGTAGAGTTTCTTGATCCATGAACCAACATAGCCGAATTTGAAGAAAATCGGTTAAGATTTAGCTATAGCTCCCATATATATGTTTCGTCCGATTTTGCTCTTTAGTCCTGAAGAAGCTGTATTTTACATCCAATCATTTTGAAATTTAGAATGGTAGAGTTTCTTGATCCATGAACCAACAATACAAAATTTGAAGAAAATCTGTCAGGATTTAGCTACAGCTCCCATATATATGTTTCGTCCGATTTGGCCCTTTAGTTCTATAGAAGGTGTATTTTACATCCAATCGATTTGAAATTTAGAATAAACAATTTAAACATGAACTACAAAATTTATATTCAGAGTTATTCAAAATTACGAGAGTGGTGTAGGGTATTATATAGTCGGCCCCGCCCGACTTTAGCCTTTCCTTACTGGTTTTTTAATATGTGTTGTATCCGTTCTCGCCATATGTTCAGCTCACGAGCAATTTTTCTACCACTGCGGCGTGGATTTCGATCAAATCTGGCCTTCATGGCCTTTTCGGATCATTTCTGGAGTTGTTACCGTTTTTTTTCGTCCACTTTTTGGACGCGATGCAACACTGCCAGTATCACGGTAACGAGCAATGGTACGAGAAATAAAAGATTTATTCACATTTAAATGCTGGAGGGCTCTAACGATAGCCACTTGTGTTTTTCCACCCAAATATAAAGCAATCACACTATCACGCTTGAATTCCATCACGAATAACTTTTTTCTGAATGCAATAGATCAAAATGCTTTTGTAGGCTTGTAAACAATAAAATGAACTGTCACTGAAATAAATCTGTCAGCTATCAGACTAGCGGTTTAGAAATGATAGCAACCTGAATTTGGTTGCAATACATATCAGCCACCCTGTAGATATTCTATAATGTTATTTGAAAAACATACTTATGCCTTTTATTCCAGAACCAATCAAAATATTGTAACAGTGAATAGACAGCAATGAATATACAGCACTATTCAGACCTCAAGTGTTTCTGGCGGAAATCCGTTTTGGACATTTTAAGTCATTTGTGCAATGTCCGTCCTCTTCGCGCACGAGAACTCTCAAAAGGCGTAACCGACTGTCTTCAAATTTGGTATGTAGACAATTTGTTCTATCTCAGACTAAGTTCGAAGATGGGACATATTGGTCCACTCCTTCTAGTACCTCCCCCATAAAGGGTTAACATTTAGTGAACTATTAATTCGTTAATTATTTCTATACGACTCTTCGGAATATTTTGCAATTCCACACATAATATAAGCTTATTACTCGCTATCACATTGAGCAAAATGCGCTAAGTTGCCACGCCCCTTTTGGTTCCAAGATATACAAAATACTTGAAATTTTGTGTATTTGGATATTTCCAACATTCCTAATTAAACGAGTATCCTAATTAAACGAGTATCCTAATTAAACGAGTATCCCGGCTCTATCAGGCTTGTAACACAGTATAACACATGATTTTGGGACTCAATTGTGAGAATTGGACGTGAGAGTAAATTCAATTCCCAAAAATTGGAACTTCTGTCATACTATTTTTTTGCTCAAGGTGGAATTTTTGCACTTTTTATACCCTACACCACACTGTGGTACAGGGTATTATGACTTTGTGCATTTGTTTGTAACACCCAAAAGGAGAAGAGATAGACCCATTGTTTATTATACCGAACGACTTGTAATCACTTTCTGAGTCGATTTAGCTATGTCCGTCTGTCTGTCTGTCTGTCCGTCTGTAGACGTATTCTTGTAATCAAAGTACAGGTCGCAATTATGTTCCGATCTCAACGAAACTTTGCACATATCTTTTTTTAGGCCCAAGGAATCGATTTTCCCTGAATACTCATTCATGTAAAAGAGAAACCTCTTTCTGTCGAATTTCGTACTGATGGATATAAGATACAGTCTCTACAGCGCTTGAATGTCAAATCGGTGCTAACATATATATGGGGGCTATATCTAAATCTGAACCGATTTTAACGAAATTCAATAGGGATCGTCCTTGGGCCAAAAAAAAATATGTGTAAAGTTTTGTCGAGATCGGACTATAATTGCGATCTGTACTTTGATTACAAGAATATATGCGCAGACAGGCGGACAGACAGACATATCTAAATCTGAACCGATTTTCTCCGAATTTAGCAGCATTCCTTCATGTAATAAGAAACCTCTCTTTGCCGAATTTTGCACTGATCGGATATAAAATAAAATTTTTACAGCGCTTACATGTCAAATCGGGGGTAACGTATATATGGGGGCTATATCCAAATCTGAACCGATTTCTTCCAAATTTAACAATGTTCATTCATATAATAAGAGACCTCTTTCTGCTGAATTTCATACTGATCGGATACAAAATAAAGTTTTCACAGCGCTTAAATGTCAAATCGGGGCTAACATATATATGGGGGCTATATCCAAATTTGAACCGATTTTAACCAAATTAAATAGGGATCGTCCTTGGACCAAAAAAAAAGATATGTGTAAAGTTTCGTCAAGATCGGGCCATAATTGCGACCTGTACTTTGATTACAAGAATACATCTACAGACGGACAGACGGACAGACAGACGGACATAGCTAAATCGACTCAGAAAGTGATTACAAGTCGATCGGTATAATAAACAATGGATCTATCTCTTCTCCTTTTGGGTGTTACAATCAAATGCACAAAGTCATAATACCCTGTACCACAGTGTGGTGTAGGGTATAAAAATAAAACACGAAAAATATTTGGAAGGCAGTTAAAAAAACCATATAAAAACGTAAAAAATGGTAACAGTAAAAGTAATAACAACTAAAAACCAGTAAGGAAAGGCTAAAGTCGGGCGGGGCCGACAATATAATACCCTACACCACTCTCGTAATATTGAATAACTCTGATATATACATTTTGTAATTCATGTATAAATTGTTTACATAAATTTACTTTTGGGACATTTTATACTTAAATAATACCCTGTACCACAGTGTGGTGTAGGGTATAAAAACGATTGGATCTAAAGAGCCAAATCGGATGAAACATATATATGGGAGCTATAGCTAAATCTTTACCGATTCTCTTCAAATTCGGCAATGTTTGTTCATGAATCAAGAAACTCTACCATTCTAAATTTCAAAACGATTGGATGTAAAATATAGCTTCTATAGAACTTAAGGGCTAAATCCGACGAAACATATATATGGGAGCTATAGCTAAATCTTAACCGATTTTCTTCAAATTCGATAGTGTTGGTTCATGGATCAAGAAACTCTACCATTCTAAATTTCAAAACGATTGGATGTAAAATACAGCTTTTATAGGACTAAAGGGCCAAATCGGACGAGACATATATATGGGAGCTATAGCTAAATCTTAACCGATTTTCTTCAAATTCGGTAGTGTGGGTTCATGGATCAAGAAACTCTACCATTCTATATTTCAAAATGATTGGATGTAAAATACAGCTTCTTCAGGACTAAAGAGCAAAATCGGACGAAACATATATATGGGAGCTATAGCTAAATCTTAACCGATTTTCTTCAAATTCGGCAATGTTGGTTCATGGATCAAGAAACTCTACCATTCTAAATTTCAAAACGATTGGATGTAAAATACAGCTTTTATAGGACTAAATGGCCAAATCGGACGAAACATATATATGGGAGCTATAGCTAAATCTTAACCGATTTTCTTCAAATTTGGTAGTGTTGGTTCATGGATCAAGAAACTCTACCATTCTAAATTTCAAAATGATTGGATGTAAAATACAGCTTCTACAGGACTAAAGAGCAAAATCGGACGAAACATATATATGGGAGCTATAGCTAAATCTTAACCGATTTCCTTCAACTTCGGCAATGTTGGTTCATGGATCAAGAAACTCTACCATTCTAAATTTCAAAACGATCGGATGTAAAATACAGCTTCTATAGGACTAAAGGGCCAAATCGGACGAAACATATATATGGGAGCTATAGCTAAATCTTAACCGATTTTCTTCAAATTCGGCAATGTTGGTTCATGGATCAAGAAACTCTACCATTCTAAATTTCAAAATGATTGGATGTAAAATACAGCTTCTACAGGACTAAAGAGCAAAATCGGACGAAACATATATATGGGAGCTATAGCTAAATCTTAACCGATTTCCTTCAACTTCGGCAATGTTGGTTCATGGATCAAGAAACTCTACCATTCTAAATTTCAAAACGATCGGATATAAAATACAGCTTCTATAGGACTAAAGGGCCAAATCGGACGAAACATATATATGGGAGCTATAGCTAAATCTTAACCGATATTCTTGAAATTCGGTAATGTTGGTTCATGGATCAAGAAACTCTACCATTCTAAATTTCAAAACAATTGGATGTAAAATACAGCTTCTATAGGACTAAAGGGCCAAATCGGACGAAAGATATATATGGGAGCTATATCTAACTCTGAACCGATTTCAACCAAATTCAACAACGATCTTAGTAGCCGCGAAAAACTCTAAACTGCAAAATTTCAGAACGATCGGAGTGAAATTGCGACCTGTAGTCGACGAACAACTTTACATGGACAGACGGACGGACATCGTTAAATCGACTCAGCTATTGATTCTGAGTCGATCGGTATACTTTAAGGTGGGTCTAGCTGTGTTATTTTAAGGTGTTACAAACATCTGCCGTGAAACAAACTTATAATACCCTGTACCACAGTGTGGTGTAGGGTATAATAAGAAAAGTGCATGTTTTACGATTTTTTGATTGGTTCTAACCAGACAATTTGGCATTTTAGGAGTTCGAAAAACAGCAAAGTTAATGCCAAAAGCACTTACATGGTAGCACAGGACTACGCTCTGTTGCTCACAGTGTTTCCAACTCTTCCGAGGCAAAAATCACTACGGAACAACTGTGCGGAAACCACCACAAAACCACTACCAACCAGGTATAAAAACGCCAAAAATCGCGGTGAGAAAATGACAAAATCTTCCTAAAACTGACAAAAATGTTAACCATGGATTATTTTTAAAAACCACAAATGTTAGTAACATTTTTATTTGAAAACATAAATAAGAACTTATATTTATAACATAAACGTAACAGTATTTTTTGTTTTCCATTCTTAGGATTAAATTATTAATAAATGACTTGTTCTTGGCCAAATAAAATAGTATAATTTTCCTCTATCTCTTCTGGCCATAATATTGATTGTGTATAAAATTTTGATTTCTAAATGTTTCATTGGGATTTATTTTTAAACATAAATTATTGGGTATTTTATACTTCGAGCAGCAAACATTTTGAAACTTTAACACATATTCTATTTGTATTAAAGAATTTACTGTACTTAAAGGCATTCGGTTTCTAAGTCCTGAATCACACGAGGCAATTTTCTCCAAGGAAGTGTCAAAGTCTCTCTCCTACAAACTTTGACACTTGCTTGGATACATGACTAACTTTGTTCTTAAAGAAATTCATAACGCCCAGTTGTGAATTACGGGCACAAATTTCATAAGAACATATGGAGAAACATAATTGAAAGCGACATCGGTTTTACATTCTATGTGCTCTAAAAGATTGCGTCGATACGTTGCGTTAAATACATGATTTTTTTAATGTCGACGTCATTTTGCATTCTTCGCCGATGTATGTAAAAAATCACTTAAAGCGCTACAAAAAATTGTTAAAAACGCTACCGTAGTGGTTTTTCGGAAAAATCACTACTTTTACAAAACAGTGGTATTTGGAGATCAAAAATCACCACAATTAGCGGAAAAATCACCAAGTTGGCATCGCTGGTTGCTCAGTAAAATTTATTTTACTCTGGCTCTCTCTTGTCGTCACTGTTTTGATGATTCACTGGACTGACCAAACAGCCACACATTTCTGCTGAGAGTGAAATAATTGATGTATTTCTTTCAAAAAATCGAAGATTACATTTTTAACTCTTACGTATTTTATTATAAAAAGTTTTAATGATCTCGTACTAAAGTCCATATTTATATTTAGGAATAAAATTCGAATAAAAAACTAAGGAACTTAACTTCCCTTACCTACACAATAAACGAGAGTTTTTAATTGTTTATCTTAGTTATGAAAAAAAGGTTTTTGTGGAGTTACGAATTCAAATCTAGACAGACCTTTGTATGGGGGCTTTATCAAAACATGGACCAATGAATAACGTTGTTCGTGTGAACGATATCGGGTATAAATATACCCCAGTTACCAATTTTCAGCCCGATCAGTTGACATTTATGGTCTATATGACGTTAAGAAGTTAAATCGGGGAGATGCTATATATGGGGGCTATATCAAAAAATTTACCGATTTTTCCCATTTTCCCCCATACAATGGGCAATACAATTCCAACATACCTGCAGTTATAAGAAATACATATATGTGCCAAATTTCAGCCACCTCGCTCAATTATTATAGAGACATGGCTAAATCGTCTTAGAATTTTACGACGATTAATAATATATATACTTTAATAGTATATATACTTTATTTTTACATGGGCATGATATTGGAGGAAAGTACTTCCATGTAAGCATACGAAGAGTTAACAAATAACTACTTACCCCCATGCATAAGAATATTCAACATATATATAAGTAGTTATTATTGTCATTTTAATAAAGGGTTGAATTACATATTACATGTAATGATTTTCATAACCATTTATATATCATATATAATTAAATACGACGAGATATATTTTTTTTACTCGGAATGTTTCCATCAAAAACTTGTCAAGTATATGTTATTACCAACTAAGACATGTCATTACGCTCTGCATTATATTTAGTCAAAAAATAATGCCTTACTGATATTGACATAAATTATAGATTTAGTAACATTCCAAATAAAAAACAAGAAAAAGCGTTAAGTTCGGCCATGCCGCATCTTATATATACTCCACCATGGATTGATTCAATTTTATTACTGGAAGAATCTTTTGATATGGAGCAAATCATGAAACGATCCTTTTTGTTTAAGTAAATTATTAAAAAACGAACGCTGCACTTTTTAGGCCGCAAAGTCTTTATTCAACCTCTTGATGTGGTATTTATGGCTTAAAACAGCTTTTTTGAGAGCTACATCTACACGGAGACTGCAACAAAATAAAATTTGATTTATATAAATTTAATTAAGATGAATTCTTGCCAAAATAGAATATAAACTGCATTTTTTTAGAAAATGTGGAGCTTATGGCTTAAATAAGCCTTTTTGGAAGCGACATCAATAGGTGGACAATAACAAAATATGAACTGATTTAAAAAAATTTTACTGCGATGAATTCTTGTCTTAATTAAATACAAACTGCAAAGATTCAGTTAAAATGCATAGAAAATATGGTATTTATGGCTTAAATACGTATATTTTGGAGCGACCTCTATAGGGTGACTATAACGAAATATGAACTGATTTGTAAAATTTTTGCTGTAATGAATGCTTGTCAAAATAGAATACAAACTGCAAAGTTTCTGCTAAATTGCTTAAAAAAAGTGGTATCTATGGCTCAAAACCCGTATTTTGGAGCGGCCTTTATAGGGGAGCTATATCAAAACATTGGCCGATATGACCCATTTGCAATCTCAAACAACCTGTAAATATAAGAAATATTTCTAACGAATTTGATCAACCTAGCTTTATTATTACGGACTGTAGCGTGATTACAACAGACGGACATGGCTAAATCGGCTTAAAATGTTCCGACGATAATGAATATATATACACGGGGCAAAATCGCCTTTTTTTATATGTTTGAATCGAAAGAAAGTATATTTGGAACACAAATTTTTAAATATTTTATATTTCTTAGCAAATAAATTTTATTTGAAAATCAATAAAATATATTTGGAACGCATATATTAATATATTACAACAAATTATATAAGCAAACTAAATTTCTCAAATAAAATATTCGGCAGTGCTGGTTCATGGATCAAGAAACTCTACCATTCTAAATTTCAAAATGATTGGATGTAAAATACAGCTTCTACAGGACTAAAGGGCCAAATCGGACGAAACATGTATATGGGAGCTATAGCTTAATCTTAACCGATTTTCTTCAAATTCGGTAGTGTTGGTTCATGGATCAATAAACTCTACCATTCTAAATTTCAAAACGATTGGATGTAAAATACAGCTTCTATAGAACTAAAGGGCCAAATCGGACGAAACATATATATGGGAGCTATAGCTAAATCTTAACCGATTTTCTTCAAATTCGGTAGTGTTGGTTCATGGATCAAGAAACTCTACCATTCTAAATTTCAAATTGGATGTAAAATACAGCTTCTATAGGACTAAAGGGCCAAATCGGACGAAAAATATATATGGGAGCTAAATCTAAATCTGAACCGATTTCAACCAAATTCAATAGCGATCTTAACAGCTGCGAAATACTCTAAACTGCAAAATTTCAGAACGATCGGAGTGAAATTGCGACCTGTAGTCGACGAACAACTTTACATCCACAGACGGGCGGACGGACGGACGGACATGCTTAAATCGACTCAGCTAGTGATTCTGAGTCGATCGGTATACTTTAAGGTGGGTCTAGCTGTGTTATTTTTAGGTGTTACAAACATCTGCCGTGAAACAAACTTATAATACCCTGTACCACAGAGTGGTGTAGGGTATAAATATATTAATACAAAACAAAATAGCTTAACCATGGGAATCAAATTCCTCGAAGTCATCAAACCTTTCTGCAGTATACTGCCAGAAATCGCTAAACCCGAACGCAAGATCCAATTCAGCGAAAATCCCTCTGTTCGGTATCATGAGCTCCGACTCAGCTGATCCATTCTATTGGATTCGTGTTATTTTGGCCTCAAATCATGGTACTCTTATGGAATTGGGTATCTCTCCCATCGTCACCTCCGGTTTGATCATGCAACTTTTGGCTGGTGCCAAAATCATCGAAGTTGGTGATACTCCCAAGGATCGTGCTTTGTTCAATGGTGCCCAGAAGCTGTTCGGTATGGTGATTACCATTGGCCAGGCCATCGTCTACGTTATGACTGGCATGTACGGTGATCCATCAGAAATTGGCGCTGGCGTTTGTTTGTTGATCATCATTCAATTGTTTGCCGCCGGTTTGATTGTGTTACTTTTGGACGAATTGTTGCAAAAGGGTTATGGTTTGGGATCCGGTATTTCTCTCTACATTGCCACCTAAGTCAGATTTGGAGCCGTTCGCTAACCCCAAACGCTGCAGAACTCCCTACGTGATGGTAACGCCGTCAGTGTTTTTTGTTTAGTTATCAACTCACCCGCTTCTGGCATACTGCCACCGCATACGGCTCACGGCCGAAATAAAATCATAAAATATTTAATAAAATATACAATTTTGTGTTTTTCTTTTTTTTAACTCCCGCCACTCTGGCGCGGAGTTAAACATGGTCCTTCGTAGCCAAATTTGAACCGGTGATTAGTGATATTGTGTTGTGCGCGTTGTATATATATGTCGGCGAATGTAATAAATAAATAATACTGGTCATTACGTGACACTCTTGTCTGGTCTTTCTGTTGTCTCCGTCGCTACACCATTGGATTCATCACGTGAAACAAGGCTTCACGAGCCGGTGACGGATGACAAACGACGTCAGGCGTAAAACATATATCATCATACAGTAGCAAAGTCGACAAAATATGCAACGGCAAACCAACAACAATCACTAAAAGGAACTGCAGCATCTATAAAACAACAACAACAAAAATGCATCGTCACCACGCATCAACATCACATTGCACTCGTGCAAGGGGGGCGGTATGTTGAAGCCACAACAGCTGATGGTCGACTTCATCGCCCCCGCATCATATTTGGAGCCGTTCATTGTCAGCAGCGCCGCAAACCAAACTATGTTATGGCAACGCCATCAGATTTGCCGCAGTTCACGACCTACCCGCTTATGGCACACTGCCAAACCGCTACGGCTCACGGCCAAAATCAAATAATAAAATAAATAAAAAATATAAATAAACTTTGTGTTTTTCTTTTTTTTAAGTCTCGCCATCCTGGCGTGGATTTAAACAATATTTTATTTAAAAAGATTTCCAAAACTATTGCTTAGTTCCATTTTCAATTTCAGTTTAAATTTTTCCTTGGTTTCGAATTGTACCTCCCAGTTATGATACCATATGCAGCATTACCTTCTGTTTTAAATCGATCATTTAAAATTTCTGAGTATTCCAAGCCATCATTAGTTGTCAATTCTCTAAGTACTTTATATTGTCCCAAGATTATATGATTTCAATTATTATTTTTTTTACGAACATTAAAAATTTCTACAAATTTAACTTTGAATTACTGAAAAATTTGACACAATTTATGTATTTTATGAATATTTAAATGCAAATAAATATTTGTTTCACAAATAGCAGTCACATTGGGATGTAAACAAATATTTGTTTAGAACAACATCTTCCCAAATACACAATTTTTGTATGTACCAAATATTACATAGAGTCTACCCTAAACATATATATGTTTCAAGCCAAATATGTTTGGGACAATATACTACAGAAGCGATTTTTTTTCAGCGTGTATACTTTATGGGGTCCCAGATCAACATTTAGAGGTGTTCCAAACGGAGTGACCAAATGAATATACCCCCCATCCCATATCGTCATAAAAATTTGTGTTGTCGCTTATTTTACTATACCCGACTTAAAATAACTTACATATAAGTACATATATATGTCAATATAAGTAAGTCATTATTTGTTGACTACATGTAATACAGAATGTAATTATATGTCATTACCTGGTAATGCAAGTGGTAATGATATGTACGTACCAAGTTTTTGCTGGGTTACTGCTCGCAATACACGAAATATAGGAAACATTTAAACTAAACATTCTAAAATGACAGCAAAGTTTTAAAAATCATTTTTAAATAACATACGAATATATTTTGAAAACTTCTTAAAAAATAATTTTGTTTGTTATACACAATTACACACATTTTATTTGTGAATGTCAGTTCGCAAATATATTTTGTTTTAATATATTTTTATATGCGATCCAAACAGAACTTCTTGATTTTCAAAAAAATATACATATATAAATTAAAAATGTATTTTCCAAATATATTTTCATTCAATTCAAACATCAAAAATTACGATTTCCCCCTTGTACAATACTCAAATCTTTCTTAAGTCGACTAACCCCCAATTTCACAACATTCGGTTAGAGCTAACTCACAGTTAAAAAATAAATGTTTCATACAATTTGACAGCTATAACCGTAGGATAACCGGAGATTGTGGAATTGGCCGTTAGTCGGTTATCGATTGCGATCACAGATATAATACATTTATTAACATATGCGCTTCAAAAATGTTTATTGATTTTCAAATAAAATTTATTGGTTTGCAATTTTATTCATTTTCAAAAACATTGATTTGTTCGCAATTTTATTAATTTTCAAATAAAATTTATTTGTCCGCCAATATATAATATTTAAAAAATTTTATTCATTAAGACAATTTTGAAAAATAAATTTCTTTTTCTGAATAAAAAAACCAAACATTTCATTGAATAAAATAACTTGTTCCTTGTTTTAAACGATCATTCTTTGGTCTGTAATAATTGCTAATCATACCCCCATAGGAACCACAAAAAAGATGTCAGTGAGTCAGTCCCTCACCAGACGGAATATTTTTGTTTCTTAGTTGCATAGTGTTAGTATTATAGAAAAACGCAAATGTTTTTGAAATGTTCGCTATTTTTTTATTTATTTCACAAATATTTTTATACTTAATTTTTGTTTCTTTTTTAGTATGCTCTCTATTAAATTGGCGCAAAGTTTGCCAAATCTCGCAATAATTCTCGATGTAATGTCCAAAGTCATTTGGAAATTCTTGACAGCGAATGAAATGCAAGCTCGTTTCAAATGTATGGCCTTAATAACGGAAACCAGACGCAGCTGATTCAGCGATCGCCGCAGTCGGCGCCGTTGGCGCAGTTGGTGCTGTTGGCGCAGTTGGTGCAGTTGGTGCTGTCGGTGCAGTTGGTGCAGTCGGCGCAGTGTCAGGGGCCGCATCAGTAGTGCCGATTCCTGCACTCAACGCAAGGAGAACACCCAAGAACAAGAATGTATATTTGAAGTTCATTTTGTTACTTAGATGATGACTCGTTAACCTTTTAAGAATGACTGTATTGCTTTCCAAATGATTTTGCTTTCTTATATACTGTTAGATCAGTAGAGATTTTTAATATTCTTTCTAGAAACATCAACACTACATCGTTAGCGAAACAATTCGATCAAGCTCTGCAGCGCTTGATTACTTACACTATCTTCCAAGAAAGTACATGTCATGTAACAAAAAAAAAGCATTTGCTGTATTCGAAACAATCAGAACTTTGTTTACATTCAAACATTTGTTTACCGCATTCTATCTAATGTGCTATGTCTAATATTGTATCTAATGGTTGCCTAAATGATTATTACAGAAAGTATATGTATGTACAGGGTGGCTGATATGTAATGCAACAAAGTAAAGCGGTATATTTATACCCTCACTTTAGTGTGACGAGGGTATATATCATTTGCTACGGAAAAAAGTGTAACACATCGAAGGAGTGATCTAAGACCCTAAGTATGTTCGGAGGAAATCCGTTTTGGGTCATTTTAAGTCGAATGAGCAATGTCCGTCCGTCTGTCTGTCCGTCTGTCTGTCTGTCTGTCTGTGTGTCTGCTGGCTGGTGCGCACGATAACTCTCGAAAGGAGTAACCGATTGACTTCAAATTTGGTATGTGGTAATATTTTTTTCTATCTCCGGCTAAGTTCGAAGATGGGCCATATTGGTCCACTCCTTCTAGTACCTCCCCCACAAATGGTTAAAATGTTGTGAAATATTGATTCTTTAATAACTACTATACTACTTATTCGAATCTTCTGAAATTCCACACATAGTATTAATTTATTAGTCGCTATTAACTCGAGAAAAATGGGCGAAGTTGCCACGTCCCTTTAGGTACCTCCCACACAAATGCACCGTTTTGCACCAAAAATTAACAGCTTATAACATTAATAACGGTGTATAAAAATACTTGAAATTTTGCACAGTTTTATGCTTTTATATTGCCTACAGTCCAGAGAAAAATGGGCGTTGTTGCCACGCCCCTTTTGGTACCTCCCACACAAAGGTACCATTTTGCACCAAAAGTTAACAGCTTATAACATTAATACAAGTGTATAAAAATACTTGAAATTTTTTACAGTGTAATGCTTTTATAGTGTCTTTTGCACTGTGAAAAATGGACGCTATTTCCACGCCCCTTTTTGTACCTCCCACACAAAGGTACCATTTTGCACAAAATGTTAAGAGCTCACAGCATGAGTACCAATGCACGAAAATGCAACAACATTTTGCACAGTGTAACGCTTTTGAAGTCCCTATAGCCCTGTAAAAAATGGCCGTTATCACCACGCCCCTTTTTGTACCTCCCACACAAATTGGCCAAATCATACCAAAATTTAATATTTCATAACGTTAATATACCAGTGCAAAAAACGTTTATAATTCGGCGCAGTGTAATGTATTTAAAGAATCTACTATTCAGTGAAAAATAGGTGTATTTGTTAAAAACATTCTGGTACCTCCCATACAAATTGACAGAATCATTCGTTTAATATTCCATATTACATTACTCACAAAGTGAGGGTATACCTTAGTCGGTTTACCCGACTGAAACTTTCTTACTTGTTTTTTTAATTTTTTATACCCTACACCACACTGTGGTACAGGGTATTATAAGTTTGTTTCACGGCAGATGTTTGTAACACCTGAAAATAACACAGCTAGACCCACCTTAAAGTATACCGATCGACTCAGAATCACTAGCTGAGTCGATTTAAGCATGTCTGTCCGTCCGTGCGTCCGTCTGTCCATGTAAAATTGTTCGTCGACTACAGGTCGCAATTTCACTCCGATCGTTCTGAAATTTTGCAGTTTAGAGTATTTCGCAGCTGTTAAGATCGCTATTGAATTTGGTTGAAATCGGTTCAGATTTAGATATAGCTCCCATATATATATTTCGTCCGATTTGGCCCTTTAGTCCTATAGAAGCTGTATTTTACATCCAATCCTTTTGAAATTTAGAATGGTAGAGTTTCTTGATCCATGAACCAACATTGCCGAATTTGAAGAAAATCGGTTAAGATTTAGCTATAGCCTATAGCCGATTTGGCCCTTTAGTTCTATAGAAGCTGTATTTTGCATCCAATCGTTTTGAAATTTAGAATGGTAGAGTCTCTTGATCCATGAACCAACATTGCCGAATTTGAAAAATATGGGTTAAGATTTAGCTATAGCTCCCATATATATGTTTCGTCCGATTTGGCCCTTTAGTTCTATAAAAGCTGTATTTTACATCCAATCGTTTTGAAATTTAGAATAGTAGAGTTTCTTGATCCGTAAACCAACGCTACCGAATTTGAAGAAAACCGGTTAAGATTTAGCTATAGCTCCCATATATATGTTTCGTCCGATTTGAACATTTAGTTCTATAGAAGCTATATTTTACATCCAATCGTTTTGAAATTTAGAATGGTAGAGTTTCTTGATCCATGAACCAACACTACCGAATTTGAAGAAAACCGGTTAAGATTTAGCTATAGCTCCCATATATATGTTTCGTCCGATTTGGCCCTTTAGTTCTATAGAAGCTATATTTTACATAAAATCGTTTTGAAATGTAGAGTGGTAGAGTTTTTTGATCCATGAACCAACATTGCCAAATTTGAAGTAAATCGGTTAAGATTTAGCTATAGCTCCCATATATATGTTTCGTCCGATTTGGCCCTTTAGTTCTACAGAAGCTGTATTTTACATCCAATCATTTTGAAATTTAGAATGGTAGAGTTTCTTGACCCATGAACCAACACTACCGAATTTGAAGAAAATCGGTTAAGATTTAGCTATAGCTCCAATATATATGTTTCGTCCGATTTGAACCTTTAGTTCTATAGAAGCTATATTTTACATCCAATCGTTTTGAAATTTAGAATGGTAGAGTTTCTTGATCCATGATATTTTACATAAAATCGTTTTGAAATGTAGAATGGTAGAGTTTTTTGATCCATGAACCAACATTGCCAAATTTGAAGTAAATCGGTTAAGATTTAGCTATAGCTCCCATATATATGTTTCGTCCGATTTGGCCCTTTAGTTCTACAGAAGCTGTATTTTACATCCAATCATTTTGAAATTTAGAATGGTAGAGTTTCTTGACCCATGAACCAACACTACCGAATTTGAAGAAAATCGGTTAAGATTTAGCTATAGCTCCCATATATATGTTTCGTCCGATTTGGCTCTTTAGTTTTATAGAATCTACATTTTACATCCGATCGTTTTGAAATTTAGAATGGTAGAGTTTCTTGATCCATGAACCAACATTGCCGAATTTGAAGAAAATCGGTTAAGATTTAGCTATAGCTCCCATATATATGCTTCGTCCGATTTGGCCCTTTAGTCCTATAGAAGCTGTATTTTACATCCGATCGTTTTGAAATTTAGAATGGTAGAGTTTCTTGATCCATTAACCAACATTGCCGAATTTGAAGAAAATCGGTTCAGATTTAGATATAGCTCCCATATATATCTTTCGTCCGATTTGGCCCTTTAGTCCTATAAAAGCTGTATTTTACATCCAATCGTTTTGAAATTTAGAATGGTAGAGTTTCTTGATCCATGAACCAACACTACCGAATTTGAAGAAAATCGGTTAAGATTTAGCTATAGCTCACATATATATGTTTCATCCGATTTGGCTCTTTAGATCCAATCGTTTTTATACCCTAAACCACACTATGGTACAGGGTATTATGTAAGTATAAAATGTCCCAAAAGTAAATTTATGTAAACAATTTATACATGAATTACAAAATTTATATATCAGAGTTATTCAATATTACGAGAGTGGTGTAGGGTATTATATAGTCGGTACCGCCTGACTTTATCCTTTCCTTACTGGTTTAATATGTGTTGTATCCGTTCTCGCGATATGTTCAGCTCACGAGCAATTTTTCAACCACTGCGGCGTGGATTTCGATCAAATCTGACCTTCACTTTTCGGATCATTTCTGGTGTTGTTACCGTTTTTTTTCGTCCACTTTTTGGACGCGATGCAACACTGCCAGTATCACGGTAACGAGCAATGGTACGAGAAACAAAAGATTTATTCACATTTAAATGCTGGAGGGCTCTAACGATAGCCACTTGTGTTTTTCCACGCAAATATAAAGCAATCACACTATCACGCTTGAATTCCATCACGAATAACTTTTTTCTGAATGCAATAGATCAAAATGCTTTTGTAAGCTTGTAAACAATAAAATGAGCTGTTACTGAAATAAATCTGTCAGCTATCAGACTAGCGGTTTAGAAATGATAGCAACCTGAAGTTGGTTGCAATACATATCAGCCACCCTGTATATACACAGAGGATAATTATTATTTCTGATATGTTTGAAATATACTATGTCTTTTAAGAGAAATTTTCGCAGAAATTTTAATTTTCCATAAAATTTCGAGAAATTGCATATTTATATTTAAAATTGTATTTATTTATATTTAAAATTTAAATAAATCGTCGAACATTTTTTTGTATTAATTGACATCTGATAGATAACGAAAATTTTCCAAAATTTCTTTTTTATAGAAAATATTGCCGAAAATGTTTATTTATAAAGATATGTTCGAAATTTTATTTATTTAGAAATTTTCACCAAAAATTTATTTTTATACAAAACGAACGAACTAGCAAATTTTCTGAAATTTCGTTTTTACCTATGATTTTTGGAAATTTCATTGTAAAAAAAATTTTCGAAGTAGAATTTTTGCAGAAAATGTTGCTAAAATTTAATTTTTATTAACACTTTGTCGGAATTTCACATCTGTTTATTTGTAGTTTTATCGAAAATTTCTTCAAAATTTTCTATAAAACTCCAACTTTGTTGACTTTTTCGATAAAGCTCTAATTTGACGATATCTTCAATAAAACAACAATTCCGACGAAATTTTCTATAAAACTCCAATTTCGGCGGTAATTTCTATAGAATTCCAACCAATTTCGAGGATATTTTCTATAAACCTCAAATTTCGACGAAATCCTCTATAAAACTCTAATTTCGCAGAAATTTTCTAAAAAAAACTCAAATTCCGACGATATTTTCATTAAACGAAAATTTCGAAGAATTTTCTATAAAACTGCAATTGCGACGAAATTTTCAATAAAACTACAATTTCGACGAAATTTTCTATAAAATTCCAATCTGATAAAATTCTCTATAAAACTCCAATTTCACGGAATTTTTTTATAATACTCCAATTTTGCGAAAATTGTCTATTAAACTCCAATTTCGAGAAAATTTTCGGTCAAAATCCAATTTTAACGAAATTATCGGTCAAAATCCAATTTCGACGAAAATTTTCCATAAAACGCCAATTTTGGCAAAAGTTTCTACAAAACGAGAATTTTGACAAATATTTCTACGAATCTCCAATTTCGGTTAAAACTTCTATAAATATCCAGAAATTTTATAGAAATTTTCTACAAATCTGCAATTTCGACAAAATTTTCTGTAAAACTACAACTTCGACGAATATCTCCAAAAAACTTATATTTCGTCGAAATTTTCTACAAAACTCCAATTTCGACGAAAATGTGCAGAAAACTTCAATTTCGATGAAATTTTCAATTAAACTTTCGTCGAAATTTTAAATAAAAATCCACTTTGATCACATTTTCTTTAAAAACTCCAATTTTGACAATAATTTCTATAGGATTAAAAACTCGACGAATTTTCTATAAAACTCCAATGTCGCCAAAATATTCTATAAAACTTCAATCTAGACGAAATTTTCTATAAAACTTACATTTTTACGACAATTTCCATAAAACTTCAATATTTTCTATAAAACGCAAAATTTTGCCAAATTTTCTATAAAACTTCGATTTCGAACATTTGTACGCATAATTGGTTTCTCGTTCACATATTACTAGGCGCGATTAGTTTTGAGTTGATATGACAGAATTGAGTAAGACTTCTTGTTCTTTACGACGAAGCTATTCCTTATCGGGCTGAGTTTCAAATCGTATAATTACAGCTAAACTTTTCTTTCAAAACATCTTCGCATTCTACAGCAATATAGAGCATAAATAGATTCGTTTACTATCACTACTTTTATCCCATATGTTTTGGCATCTCCGACAAAAAATACCAAATTCCATATTATATTTATTTAAATGAGTAGATATACATCAGTCGGCAGTGATTTTCTTACTGGTTAAAATTTAAATATTAGACTTTGTCAAATTAAAATTCAAATATAACTAAAACAAATAAAACTAAAAATTAGGCAATCCGTACTTGAATCAAGCCCCAGCGGTGACAAAAGTGCGGTAAGTACGGATTTTCTTAAATCAAGTTCAATATACTTGATTCACGCACAGGAATTCCGAATGTTAAATTCTTAATTGTAGCGCTCGTTAAGCCCGTTTAGAGAAATATAATTATTGTACGTTCGAGTTAAGAATTTAATGGGTATAATGAAACTATAATGATCAATACAATAGTTTAGGCTTTATCAATATTTGGTTTAAACCTAAAAATCATTTTATTTATTTATATCAGATCAATACTTTATTTATTGAGTTTTAGCTCGTATTATTTTGGACTTAAAATCATTCCGATTTGATACTATTTTTATACCCTCCACCATAGGATGGTGGAGATATAAACTTCATAAAACTCTAAGACGATTTAGCAATATCCGTCTGTCCATTGTATTCACTCTACAGTCCGTAATACTAGAAATAGGTTGATCCAACTTGATAGAAATATTTCTTAAAATTGCATAAGTACCACATTTTCTAAGCATTTTAACTGAACTTTTGCAGTTTGTATTAAATTAAGACAAGCATTCATCGTAGTAAATTTTTTTCTAATCAGTTCATATTTTTTTACAGTCTACCTATAGATGTCGCTCCCAAAAAGTCTTAGTTTCTCAGCTGAAACTTTGCAGTGTGTATACAAATCAAATTTGTAGTTCCCGTGTAGATGTAGCTTCCAAAAATGCTATTTTAAGCCATAAATACCACATTTTTCGGGTGAAGTGTTTGGCTAACGAATTTGCGGCCTAATATTTGACAAAAATTGCAGCGTTCTTTTACTTTAACAAAAAGGATCGTTTCATGATTTGTTCCATATCCAAAGATTTTTCCAGTAAAAACCAGTAAGGAAAGGCAGAAAGTCGGGCGGGGCCGACTACATCATACCCTACACCTCCCTAACACTGCGATAAGGGTCATTGCGATAATAATTTGGAATAATTGGTAAATGGGTAGGAACATATTATCTAATTCTGAACCGATAATCGCTAAATTAAACAATATTCGTTCCTAAATTGGGAAACATATTTCTGGAAAATTTTAATGATCGGAAGTAAAGTACAACTTCTATAGCGCTTTGATTCCAAATCAGGAGGAACATATATACGGATGTTATATATAAATCTGAACCGATTTTCGCTGAATACTCATTCATGTAAAAATACATCTTTCTGTCGAATTTCGTACTGATGGAATATAAAATACAGTCTCTACAGCGCTTACATGTCAAATCGGGGGTAACATATATATGGGGGCTATATCTAAATCTGAGCCGATTTTCTCCGAATTTGGCAGTATTTCTTCATGTAGAAGGAAACCTCTTTTTGCCGAAGTTCGCACTGATCGGATATAAAATAATATTTTTACAGCGCTTACATGTCAAATCGGGGGTAACGTATATATGGGGGCTATATCTAAATCTGAACCGATTTCTTCCAAATTTAACACTGTTCATTCAAATAATAGGAAACCTCTTTCTGCCGTATTTCGTACTGATCGGATATAAAATACAGTATTTACAGCGCTTACATGTTAAATCGGCTGTAACGTTTATATGCGGGCTATATCTAAATCTGAACCGATTTCTTCAAAA
>OZ005736.1:156359700-156362628 GCA_963930755.1 Eudasyphora cyanicolor | reverse complement strand
ATAATAATAATAATAATAATAATAATAATAATAATAATAATAATAATAATAATAATAATAATAATAATAATAATAATAATAATAATAATAATAATAATAATAATAATAATAATAATAATAATAATAATAATAATAATAATAATAATAATAATAATAATAATAATAATAATAATAATAATAATAATAATAATAATAATAATAATAATAATAATAATAATAATAATAATAATAATAATAATAATAATAATAATAATAATAATAATAATAATAATAATAATAATAATAATAATAATAATAATAATAATAATAATAATAATAATAATAATAATAATAATAATAATAATAATAATAATAATAATAATAATAATAATAATAATAATAATAATAATAATAATAATAATAATAATAATAATAATAATAATAATAATAATAATAATAATAATAATAATAATAATAATAATAATAATAATAATAATAATAATAATAATAATAATAATAATAATAATAATAATAATAATAATAATAATAATAATAATAATAATAATAATAATAATAATAATAATAATAATAATAATAATAATAATAATAATAATAATAATAATAATAATAATAATAATAATAATAATAATAATAATAATAATAATAATAATAATAATAATAATAATAATAATAATAATAATAATAATAATAATAATAATAATAATAATAATAATAATAATAATAATAATAATAATAATAATAATAATAATAATAATAATAATAATAATAATAATAATAATAATAATAATAATAATAATAATAATAATAATAATAATAATAATAATAATAATAATAATAATAATAATAATAATAATAATAATAATAATAATAATAATAATAATAATAATAATAATAATAATAATAATAATAATAATAATAATAATAATAATAATAATAATAATAATAATAATAATAATAATAATAATAATAATAATAATAATAATAATAATAATAATAATAATAATAATAATAATAATAATAATAATAATAATAATAATAATAATAATAATAATAATAATAATAATAATAATAATAATAATAATAATAATAATAATAATAATAATAATAATAATAATAATAATAATAATAATAATAATAATAATAATAATAATAATAATAATAATAATAATAATAATAATAATAATAATAATAATAATAATAATAATAATAATAATAATAATAATAATAATAATAATAATAATAATAATAATAATAATAATAATAATAATAATAATAATAATAATAATAATAATAATAATAATAATAATAATAATAATAATAATAATAATAATAATAATAATAATAATAATAATAATAATAATAATAATAATAATAATAATAATAATAATAATAATAATAATAATAATAATAATAATAATAATAATAATAATAATAATAATAATAATAATAATAATAATAATAATAATAATAATAATAATAATAATAATAATAATAATAATAATAATAATAATAATAATAATAATAATAATAATAATAATAATAATAATAATAATAATAATAATAATAATAATAATAATAATAATAATAATAATAATAATAATAATAATAATAATAATAATAATAATAATAATAATAATAATAATAATAATAATAATAATAATAATAATAATAATAATAATAATAATAATAATAATAATAATAATAATAATAATAATAATAATAATAATAATAATAATAATAATAATAATAATAATAATAATAATAATAATAATAATAATAATAATAATAATAATAATAATAATAATAATAATAATAATAATAATAATAATAATAATAATAATAATAATAATAATAATAATAATAATAATAATAATAATAATAATAATAATAATAATAATAATAATAATAATAATAATAATAATAATAATAATAATAATAATAATAATAATAATAATAATAATAATAATAATAATAATAATAATAATAATAATAATAATAATAATAATAATAATAATAATAATAATAATAATAATAATAATAATAATAATAATAATAATAATAATAATAATAATAATAATAATAATAATAATAATAATAATAATAATAATAATAATAATAATAATAATAATAATAATAATAATAATAATAATAATAATAATAATAATAATAATAATAATAATAATAATAATAATAATAATAATAATAATAATAATAATAATAATAATAATAATAATAATAATAATAATAATAATAATAATAATAATAATAATAATAATAATAATAATAATAATAATAATAATAATAATAATAATAATAATAATAATAATAATAATAATAATAATAATAATAATAATAATAATAATAATAATAATAATAATAATAATAATAATAATAATAATAATAATAATAATAATAATAATAATAATAATAATAATAATAATAATAATAATAATAATAATAATAATAATAATAATAATAATAATAATAATAATAATAATAATAATAATAATAATAATAATAATAATAATAATAATAATAATAATAATAATAATAATAATAATAATAATAATAATAATAATAATAATAATAATAATAATAATAATAATAATAATAATAATAATAATAATAATAATAATAATAATAATAATAATAATAATAATAATAATAATAATAATAATAATAATAATAATAATAATAATAATAATAATAATAATAATAATAATAATAATAATAATAATAATAATAATAATAATAATAATAATAATAATAATAATAATAATAATAATAATAATAATAATAATAATAATAATAATAATAATAATAATAATAATAATAATAATAATAATAATAATAATAATAATAATAATAATAATAATAATAATAATAATAATAATAATAATAATAATAATAATAATAATAATAATAATA
>OZ005736.1:156352200-156357200 GCA_963930755.1 Eudasyphora cyanicolor | reverse complement strand
ATCATACCCGCTATTACTTGTACAGCCGATGCTGATACGGTGCGGTAGGCAGATGTTACTCGCAACGCTGCTGTCCTCTGCACTGCCAGCAATTTGTGTGCTCTTTGTTTCGTACGCAAGCTCCGAGCCCAAATTTCGCAACCATAGAGGAGGATGCTATTGCAGGCCTCCATCAGCAATTTTCTCTTCTTGGGAAGAGGTCCTCCGATATTTGACATTAATCTGCTGAGTTGCGCTGTAATTTTAGTCGCTTTTTCCGTTGCATAGTTTATCTGGGACGAGAAAAATAGTTTTGTATCCAGTCGTATCCCAAGATAGGTGACAGCCTTCTTTGTGCGAATAATCAACTCATTTACTTGCATGTCGATTTCTGTGGGGATATGCTGTCTGGTCAATAGAACCAATTCTGTTTTGTGCATGGCTAACTCCAATCCGCGTGATTCTAGCCATGTTTTGGTTCGGATCATTACTTGTCTGAGCCTGCGTTGGGCATCCTCTGTGTTCCTTGCCTGAATTACTGCGGCAATGTCGTCTGCGTATCCCACTAAGAACGTGTTCTCGGGCATATCTATTTTCAGAATCTCATCGTAACTAATGTTCCAAAGATCGGGACCTAAGATGGAACCCTGCGCGGCTCCTGATGTGATCTGTATCTTTCTTGTACCCTCGCTTGTGTTGTAATAATAATAATAATAATAATAATAATAATAATAATAATAATAATAATAATAATAATAATAATAATAATAATAATAATAATAATAATAATAATAATAATAATAATAATAATAATAATAATAATAATAATAATAATAATAATAATAATAATAATAATAATAATAATAATAATAATAATAATAATAATAATAATAATAATAATAATAATAATAATAATAATAATAATAATAATAATAATAATAATAATAATAATAATAATAATAATAATAATAATAATAATAATAATAATAATAATAATAATAATAATAATAATAAATAATAATAATAATAATAATAATAATAATAATAATAAATAATAATAATAATAATAATAATAATAATAATAATAATAATAATAATAATAATAATAATAAATAATAATATAATAATAATAATAATAATAATAATAATAATAATAATAATAATAATAATAATAATAATAATAATAATAATAATAATAATAATAATAATAATAATAATAATAATAATAATAATAATAATAATAATAATAATAATAATAATAATAATAATAATAATAATAATAATAATAATAATAATAATAATAATAATAATAATAATAATAATAATAATAATAATAATAATAATAATAATAATAATAATAATAATAATAATAATAATAATAATAATAATAATAATAATAATAATAATAATAATAATAATAATAATAATAATAATAATAATAATAATAATAATAATAATAATAATAATAATAATAATAAAAAATAATAATAATAATAATAATAATAATAATAATAATAATAATAATAATAATAATAATAATAATAATAATATAATAATAATAATAATAATAATAATAATAATAATAATAATAATAATAATAATAATAATAATAATAATAATAATAATAATAATAATAATAATAATAATAATAATAATAATAATAATAATAATAATAATAATAATAATAATAATAATAATAATAATAATAATAATAATATAATAATAATAATAATAATAATAATAATAATAATAATAATAATAATAATAATAATAATAATAATAATAATAATAATAATAATAATAATAATAATAATAATAATAATAATAATAATAATAATATAATAATAATAATAATAATAATAATAATAATAATAATAATAATAATAATAATAATAATAATAATAATAATAATAATAATAATAATAATAATAATAATAATAATAATAATAATAATAATAATAATAATAATAATAATAATAATAATAATAATAATAATAATAATAATAATAATAATAATAATAATAATAATAATAATAATAATAATAATAATAATAATAATAATAATAATAATAATAATAATAATAATAATAATAATAATAATAATAATAATAATAATAATAATAATAATAATAATAATAATAATAATAATAATAATAATAATAATAATAATAATAATAATAATAATAATAATAATAATAATAATAATAATAATAATAATAATAATAATAATAATAATAATAATAATAATAATAATAATAATAATAATAATAATAATAATAATAATAATAATAATAATAATAATAATAATCATAATAATAATAATAATAATAATAATAATAATAATAATAATAATAATAATAATAATAATAATAATAATAATAATAATAATAATAATAATAATAATAATAATAATAATAATAATAATAATAATAATAATAATAATAATAATATAATAATAATAATAATAATAATAATAATAATAATAATAATAATAATAATAATAATAATAATAATAATAATAATAATAATAATAATAATAATAATAATAATAATAATAATAATAATAATAATAATAATATATAATAATAATAATAATAATAATAATAATAATAAATAATAATAATAATAATAATAATAATAATAATAATAATAATAATAATAATAATAATAATAATAATAATAATAATAATAATAATAATAATAATAATAATAATAATAATAATATAATAATAATAATAATAATAATAATAATAATAATAATAATAATAATAATATATAATAATAATAATAATAATAATAATAATAATAATAATAATAATAATAATAATAATAATAATAATAATAATTAATAATAATAATAATAATAATAATAATAATAATAATAATAATAATAATAATAATAATAATAATAATAATAATAATAATAATAATAATAATAATAATAATAATAATAATAATAATAATAATAATAATAATAATAATAATAATAATAATAATAATAATAATAATAATAATAATAATAATAATAATAATAATAATAATAATAATAATAATAATAATAATAATAATAATAATAATAATAATAATAATATAATAATAATAATAATAATAATAATAATAATAATAATAATAATAATAATAATAATAATAATAATAATAATAATAATAATAATAATAATAATAATAATAATAATAATAATAATAATAATAATAATAATAATAATAATAATAATAATAATAATAATAATAATAATAATAATAATAATAATAATAATAATAATAATAATAATAATAATAATAATAATAATAATAATAATAATAATAATAATAATAATAATAATAATAATAATAATAATAATAACAATAATAATAATGATAATAATAATAATAATAATAATAATAATTTTTTTTTTTTTTTTTTATTTTTTTTTTTTTTTTTTGCGGTTAAGATGGGAAAATGCATTTCAGCATTCACGTAGAGCCGTCGCTCGGCGTGGTATGTCGGACTCGATCTTCATACCGACTAAAAACCCACCTTGACACCTCTGGGAGTTGCATCCACCTCGGCACCGCTTCCGCATTACTTCGAGGTGGCCCCCATGTGGCCATTTATGGCCTTCTTCTATCACTTGCTTGCGTCCAAGCCCCGCCGTTCATACTAATTTGGTTTACTTCAAGCGTTATCTAAGTCTCTCTTTTTGGTTCTTAAAATTTCTTCGCAGTACTTTGATATTACAATCCAATTTTTCTCATTTATTGCCATTTTTTCTACTAGATTCTCTGCAGTAATGGCGCCTATTTGCCGTTCCACCGTTATACGTGGTCCTACCCATCGTCTGCAACTGAAGAGCATATGTTCTGCATCATCTACAATTTCTTCTTCTTCGTATAAGCAGAAAGGTGAGCTGCATTTTCCTCGTTTGTACAAGTATTTCCGGAAATATCCGTGCCCGGATATCATCTGCGTGATGTAGTAGTTTACATCTCCATGTTTTCTGTTTACCCATGTTCTTATATTAGGGATTAGCTTCGCCGTCCATCTGCCATACGTTTCTCGATTCCAGCGACTCTGCCATTTTTCAAAAGTCTCATCTTTTATTTCTTCCATTGGGGTTTCATTTTGATTCCATTTTGCTTCAAAAAGTTTCAGCCTCTCCTCTGCCACTAGGTCTATGGGTATCATACCCGCTATTACTTGTACAGCCGATGCTGATACGGTGCGGTAGGCAGATGTTACTCGCAACGCTGCTGTCCTCTGCACTGCCAGCAATTTGTGTGCTCTTTGTTTCGTACGCAAGCTCCGAGCCCAAATTTCGCAACCATAGAGGAGGATGCTATTGCAGGCCTCCATCAGCAATTTTCTCTTCTTGGGAAGAGGTCCTCCGATATTTGACATTAATCTGCTGAGTTGCGCTGTAATTTTAGTCGCTTTTTCCGTTGCATAGTTTATCTGGGACGAGAAAAATAGTTTTGTATCCAGTCGTATCCCAAGATAGGTGACAGCCTTCTTTGTGCGAATAATCAACTCATTTACTTGCATGTCGATTTCTGTGGGGATATGCTGTCTGGTCAATAGAACCAATTCTGTTTTGTGCATGGCTAACTCCAATCCGCGTGATTCTAGCCATGTTTTGGTTCGGATCATTACTTGTCTGAGCCTGCGTTGGGCATCCTCTGTGTTCCTTGCCTGAATTACTGCGGCAATGTCGTCTGCGTATCCCACTAAGAACGTGTTCTCGGGCATATCTATTTTCAGAATCTCATCGTAACTAATGTTCCAAAGATCGGGACCTAAGATGGAACCCTGCGCGGCTCCTGATGTGATCTGTATCTTTCTTGTACCCTCGCTTGTGTTGTAATAATAATAATAATAATAATAATAATAATAATAATAATAAATAATAATAATAATAATAATAATAATAATAATAATAATAATAATAATAATAATAATAATAATAATAATAATAATAATAATAATAATAATAATAATAATAATAATAATAATAATAATAATAATA